>JBBPNY010000521.1:0-16264 GCA_038091165.1 Rubroboletus pulcherrimus
TTAAAATGAAATTTAATAGATAATAGGGGTTTTCCTTATTGGAAACCCTAGCATCCTAAAAAGGAAATTATATCGCGCGGTCTAGGGTTTAAATCTTCCCTAGGGATGGTCAAAACAGTCTCATAACCGCGCGCTACCTGCACTTACATGGGGAGACATGACTATATTTTGATCACTCTGAATAGAGAGTGGTGGTTAGGCTATGTTGGATGTGCGCAAGTTTACACCTACTTGTGCACTGTGTTTGTCCTCGTTTGGTCCAATCCAAGTGGACTTGACTCTTTTCATGTGCTTTCTCATAGAGTCTGTGGTAGAATATCCTGCAGGCCTGGGACAGTCTGGATCAGAACAGTAACAAAGAAATATACCATCCTTGTTTCTCTGTACAGTAACCTGCTGGCCAGTATGGGTGCTAAATGTAGATACTGGGATACATTTTCTGGCATGGGTATCATAGACACCCCTGAGGTCAAATTCAAGTTTGCAAGTAGTGCAGGTGAACATAGTGGTTGGAAAGTGGGAGAGAGAATTCTATTTTCCCACGGGTGGTTCAATATATCAGATTTTTTAAACTCCTCTTTAATATATATATATACTTTAAAACTCCACTTGAATATTTATCCTCTGATTTTCAGTGATTGTAATGTCAGATTTAAAAGTGTGTGGATATGATCATCCATTCATAGCTTTGATGGATTTGTGTGCGTAAGTACTTCAAATACTTGGGCAGCTTTTGAAGGTCATGAATAACTAATACTTATTTTTCTAATATAGCTTTGATGGATTGTGTGCGTAAGTACTTCAAATACTTATGCAGCTTTGGAGGTCGTGAATACTGCCACTCATTTTTCTCATGTAGCTTTTGTTCTTGTCGTATGCAATATCATAAATGATATACATTGTCCTTGTGAAAGGGGTTGTATTGTCATTGACTTTTTAGATAGTATTATAAGATGAGTTATGATGAGAAGGACATTGGTAATGTAACCTGTGTGATGATTACATAAAGATTCAGATTCTGGCATATAGCAATGGGTAGCATAAGTATAGGCAATGTGATGCAGTCTGAATTCAAATTGACTTGCCAGCATAAGTATAGATAATGTTATGCACAGTGACTATGTTCTCTGCCAATCCTTTTAACCCCTAAATGACCTTGGATGCACTTTGTGGAGTATTATCTATTCCACGTGCATAACTATGTCATATACTTGTGCATCTAATTATTATCACCTTCTAGACTTGTTTGTTATATTCCACTTGACATATAGGCTATGTGCAAGTATAACCTATAGTTGTGCATGTATGTGGCTGTGCTGCCAGCCAACGCTTTCAGCGGCTGTGCTCTGCCAACGCTTTCAGTGGCTATGTCAATGCTTTCAGTGGCTGTGCCAACGCTTTCAGCGGCTGTGCTCTGCCAACGCTTTCAGTGGCTGTGCCAACGCTTTCAGTGGCTATGCCAACACTTTCAGTGGCTGTGTCAACGCTTTCAGTGGCTATGCCAACGCTTTCAGCGGCTGTGCTATGCCAATGCTTTCAGTGGCTGTGCCAACGCTTTCAGCGGCTATGCCAACGCTTTCAGTGGCTGTGCCAATGCTTTCAGCGGCTCTGCCAACGCTTTCAGTGGCTGTGTCAACGCTTTCAGTGGCTATGCCAACGCTTTCAGCGGCTGTGCTATGCCAACGCTTTCAGTGGCTGTGCCAACGCTTTCAGCGGCTATGCCAACGCTTTCAGTGGCTATGTCAACACTTTCAGCGGCTGTGCCAACGCTTTCAGTGGCTGTGCCAATGCTTTCAGCGGCTCTGCCAACGCTTTCAGTGGCTGTGTCAACGCTTTCAGTGGCTGTGCCAACGCTTTCAGCGGCTGTGCTCTGCCAACACTTTCAGTGGCTGTGCCAACGCTTTCAGTGGCTATGTCAACGCTTTCAGTGGCAATGCTTTCAGTGGCTATGTCAACGCTTTCAGTGGCAATGCTTTCAGTGGCTATGTCAACGCTTTCAGTGGCTGCGCCCCTGGCAGCTGGCAGCCGGAGTAGATTATTAGGTAGTAGAGACTTGATCACACTTCTTCCTAAACCACTGGTTTTCACTCTTGTCACACTGTACTAAGGCAAAGATCAAGTGTCTAATCCAAAGACCTACACTTTCACTGTTTTTGGTAGAATCTATATCCTATAACATCCATCAGGGCATAGAACAGCAGAGATATACACACATACCAGCAGGAAAAAGCCTTATCAATTGTCAGATCTCTTATCTGGTGACAGCCAGAGAGTATTTAACTCACAGAGATCACTTTGAGACACTTCAGATAAAGGAATATGAATATATTTTGTATGTTTTGTGAATTATCAAGTTTCCGACTCAAGGGAAGGAGAGGAAATGTGAAGGTGAGAGGGATTTGCAGTGGTGGAGAGGTTGTGGCTGCAGCTCGAGTGGGGATGCCCAAAAAGGAAGGTGGCAGTGCGGAGGAACGGCCAACGGAGAACGGTTTGTGGGCGCGCGCGCATGCCGAAAAAGGAAAAACACGTGGCAAAAAAGCTGAGAGCCGAAACAACCGAAAATTGCGTCGGATAAGCCTCACACCCGCAACACCCGAAAAGAGCGAAACACCCGAAAAAAGCGTCGCATACGTCTCGTCACCCCGCCGTTCTCCCTTAAACTTATTGATTGATTGATTGATATAGATAGATTGTTAGGGGCATGGATTGGGGGGGACGGTTGGTCTCGATGACCAGGTGTGGGGTTCACATTTGTTTCGTTTATGGATTGATCTGACCATTGTACACACCTACCACTATTATACATGACAATGCACGACAAAATTCAGGTTTGCTCGAGGACTGTAACGTTTTGTGAACATGTGACTACACTGTGGACCGTTGGATGGCACAGGGCGTGAGCGAGTCACCGGGTGTCGGTGACTAGTTGACTTCCCAATGACCAACATAGCATGTGGCAGACAAGGTGAGTGTCAGACTAGCCCAAATGACTATTCAACGTTTTTCGATGTTACGAGAACCCAGAGCACGGCCGCTGACCTGGGACAATCCCAAGAATATGAACAAGGAAACAAAGGAAGGAAATGAGGATTGACACCACGAATGTAGGGGTGTATACATATGCAGTGCGACAAGTGAGTCTATAATAAATTAGTTCCAGCGTAGTATGAGACTGTAGTCCTCACGATACGCTCTAAACCATCCACGAAACAAAGTAGTCGAAGCCAATTCCACTTAGCAACGCCACGCATGATGGGCCTTGAAGTCGCATCCGGATTACACATCCTCGAAGAAGGATTCGGAAGGTAATCCCTTCTCAACGTACGCCGACATCGTTGGAGAATGCGTCGGTGGCAACCAATCCAGGTCGCTGTGTCGAGCGTTCGGACCTCTTACATGTCCGCTCGGGGTGAGGCAAGGATGGGCACGATTGCTCTCCTTGTCGCCCGCCATGGACGTGGTGCATCTTGCCGAAGGTGCCGGTGCACACGGTTTGGAAGGTGAGCAGGGCGTTGTGGATGCTGGGGTGAGTCGCTGGGAGATGTTCCGGGTGGAGGTCCACTTGGAGTTGCGAGCGGCCCCGAATGTAATACCGGACGAGTCGCACAAGCTTTTGTACGGAAGTCTCGTCTGGGACGGGACATCCGCATTGCGTGTAGGAGACTTGAAAGCGCGCCTGTGATTGGGTCAGTTGTTGGATGCACTCTAGAGATAGACTCGGAGCCCCGCTTACCCGCCATGCACGACACGTATCATCGAATGCAGAAGAGAGGCGACTTTCCATAACGCTCAGTTCGCTAGGATGGGTAAGCGGTTTTAGGACATTCCACAAGAAAAATTGCTCACTGATCCACATAATGCCCGACGTACATCTCGCAATCAACACCGTATCGATTTGCCATGAGCTGATGTGTATGCCACACCAGGTCGATATCTAGCGTAGGTACAAGCACGGAGCTCGGGTACGCAGACATCAAGTCCAGGAATCTTTGGAAGAAAATCGATCGGGACGTGCAACATGGAGTGATGGACAAACGCGTACGCATGATATCGCATCACCGAGTGCTCCAGAATCTTGCGTTTGTCCGCCTCACGAAACGCGCCTGATTTCAACCAACCTAACTCATCCATCTGCGCAGTAAAGTAACATTGACGAAGAACCTGTTGCAGTGGTCAAGGTCAGCAGCAGTCCGAGATGGGGATAACGTACGGCATCGACGAGATTGATAGAAAACGGGCTACCATCGGTATATGCGCTCAATATCCTCGTCACCCTGGTGTCCAATTAATGTTTGCGTCGAGACTGAGAATAATTGGGCGTACACTTACGAGGCTGCGGGGCAATTCCTTAAGGAAGTCGATATGGCCTCCTTAAGTCGCTCCAGTGAGTAACCAATGTTTTCCTTGATGTCCTTGACCTGATCAAGCCTAACGAAACGCTCGTTGAGTGCCGAAGGACGCAGTGCAGCGAAGTAGGCAGATCGCATGAACTGTTCCCTGATGACTTTTGCATGACGAGCATCCCGCTTTCCCGACGGAGCGAAGAGACTGCCACTATACGCCGCGAAATACCGTTAAGATATCTATATTGATACCCGAATGAAGACCCACGCGATAAAATGTTCCTGTGCTTCATCATCTCCTTCTGACAAATCGCGTACGAACTTCGCAACCGCGAGATTGTCGTGAGTGACTTTAAGCCTGCACCCGGGAAGCGGACACATGATTGTGAATTTTTCCTCGGCAAAACCGGTCCCGTCGTCATTGACGAATGCTGCCGGACGAGCACTTAAAACCGCCATACGTGACTCCCAACGGACAATGTGCACTCACAAACGTACACTTGGGTTCGACACCGTGGACACTCTAATTTCTTGAATGTGTTTCCCGCTACGGTCATCGCCTCGAACGGATTGAAGGGTGTCCCCGTTTGTTTATGCCAAGCTTCCACTCTTGCGCTACTTGGTTTCTGCCGCACGACCTTGCCAATGTTGATCTATCGTCAAACCACTCAGCCGCTGCGTCACCATCATCATACGAGAAAATGCGGACTCACCGACCCGACGACGACCATGTTGAGCAACTGTAACTGCTTCAACACCGCGAGACGTTCACAATCTTCGGCATACCAGCTGCAAGGCCTCGACTAAGCCGATATGTCAAGAGGCGGAAGCATGACGAGTGGTTACCTAGGACTGAGCAAATAGGCGTGCCATACCATCCAGACATCCAAGGGTGGAATATGTCCCGCGACGAACCTTTCCAGTGGGACGAAATCCAGAGACTTGACCCACCCTTCGAACCTTGACATTCGACATAGTCCCGGTCAAGTCAATACGCAAGACGGTGCAGAAAGGATGGGGGACGGGGAAGAGGGACGTACCTTTCTACAGCGAGATGCACGAACCAACGCCAACGGGCGTCCTTGTCCATTTGCATTGCGTACACGGGTATCCGGCGGTCCCGACAGTCCTCGATGGTGATCCTGAGGTTATAGAACGCCCTGAGGAGGTAGAGGTGCCCTTTCACGTGCTCTGGTGAAACGAGTGGCCGCGGTGCGCGCTGTGCACCAACGACATAAGCGGGAGGCCGGGTGGGGGTTTTTTCAGGCGTATAACGGGTCATACGGATGGAGTGGGGTCAAGGGCGAATCAGGAATGGTATCTGGGTGGACGGAACCACTGGGGATGAAACGAATGGAAAGGTAGGACGTGGGATCAATCAATTCTTCATATAAAATGTAGTCTGGTCCCGAGAACACCGACCCATACCAGTGCAATGTTCGATAAGAGTGGGACTCACGAGAAGCCAAGTTAAACTCCGAATCGAAAGTTGGCAGGTTGTCAATTATAACATACTAACATCCATCCATTCGGGTCGAACGGTGATGCATTGATGGCTGAGCTTGGATTGATGAAGTAGTACCAATATCATTGTACGTGGTTTGATCCTATATTTGAAGCTGTGTGCTTCTCGAAGTTCTCGCATCATGTTGGGTACATCAAACCGAGGTTGGGGTCGTGGACTCGTTGAAAGAATGCCAAGCGGCCCGTTGGTTGACGCGGCTGCACGGCTGTGGTACAGTAATTACCAAGCAACTGTGATCGAGAAAACGCTCGATTCTCGAAGCAGGCAGTGTACCTGGGGAGGGGGCCGCAGCATTTTGACTAAAACAATGGAATCGAGGAGCCACATTGAAGTTGAAATAGACACTGATACTCAGGTTTTTCCATGGGCCACTTGAAGCCGGGACTCAGACTCGGAGGAGAGCATCAACGGTCAACATCAAAGGGCGGATCCCATAACTTATAAGCGGTGTGTTGCGGGGGTGACCGGATCAGCAGTAAGTATGGAGTTCTGGCGAATGCGAAATGCCCTGAAAGCTTAAAAGTTCGGCATTAAACATATACAGTAGGTGACTAGATCCACAAGTTGGAGGGCTGCCCACGTAGCAATTCTAATACTCCAGCGCTCTGCAGCCTCGCTCGCCAATCCGAGTCACCTGGTCAGAAGTGACCAAGGGCACAGCATCGTCCGTCGGCCTGAGCTCATGCCCCCACCTTTCCGCATGTGTCACCCTTCCCTGGATTTGTCCGCTCCACCCTCGTTACTCTCAATCACGCGACCTCCCAAAATCAAAATCGCTTACCTCCGCAATCTTTCCGTGCTCCCCAAACCTCCTTACGTCCTTCAAATCCTCTTCAGCGTCCTTGATAATCGTTTCCACCTCCTACTCATGCGAGCAATCAGTACGAGTACCACCCAACCCCACGAACACATGACCCCCATCCGCACAAGTACGTGTACAAAGCCACGCACGCGCTGACCATATCAGACATAAGCGCTCACCTGCTCCGCAGCTTTCCACACAGGCGAAAGGCTTTCCTTCACGTCTTCCGCCACCTTCTTTACGTCCTGACGTCCCGTACCGATTAGTGTACGAAAGACCGTGAGCATGAACCAAAATACGGCGGACCGCAGTCAGCAGTCATGCAAACATACCTCTTCCACCTCATCCTCGCTTGCGGCCAACCGCTGTTGCTCCAGCTGTCTCTGTACATCTCTCGCCGAATCTTCCTTCAGCTTCACGATCTCGCGCTCAATCTGCTCGTGTCCATCAGTTACGCCCCCCGCGCATGACGTGAAGTAAAAGACAAGGAAGAGACACCACCTCTGCTTGACTTGGTACCACCACATCCTCCGCTGTCATCGCTTGCGAACGTTTCCCAGATGATGTGAACGTCATGGTGAGGAATGGACAAGCAAAAGCCTCACCTCCCTTTTATCCCCCTCCAGAAAGTTACACATCCGACGCATCCGGCCGGTTGACTCGGTGGGTCAAAGCTGAGCGCTGAGCGCTGAGCCATGAAGGGCACAGCGTTGCGTACCATTAAGAGATACAGTGTCATGTGTAACGCAGTGCATCTCCCCGTTACTGATTCATATAGATACGCATCCGGGGTCGGACTAAACACTCATCACCAAGAGAGCTTATCAGGCACGCACTGCTTCCCAATGGAGCTCCAAGTATCTGATTCGGATCATGCGACGCACTGGGAATTTGGCCGTAAGCGAGCATAGGACCTGTGGCTTTCGGCGATCACCGTTAGCATCCTGTGTCCGATAGACTGCTTTGGGAAGTGTAATATACCGGGATTCATAAATTGATAACCGCAACCATTCAAACTTGCTAGGATACTTTTGCCTATGCGTGCATTGCGAGGGGACTCTAATTGGGGCCTATGAATTGGTATAATATGCGCCTGACTAGGCCGGAAAGATGGTGCGGTTCGTTCTGGGCACCAAACATCAGTCTACATGGGGTACACTTTGATGATTTTCGTACCTGGTATGTACTCTGAAAGTATGAGATAGCCATCACATCAGCTTCACTGCACTATCCCACTCCGGATCAAATGAAACTCACCATCACCATGCTCATTCCAATCGCCGTTAGCTGCCTTTCGTCAGTATTCACACAAAGGGGGTAATGGCTGATCAGGACTCACGATCATCTCCCCAAACTCCCCCGTCCTGAACACCCACCCTTTCCCTCGGGCAGTCAACCACGCGCTCTCCAATCCCTTGGGCAAGACATACATCGCCAACTCTCCCCGTCGTCTCCTCTCCTCTATAAGAAGCGCCAGCCCACCAAGCAGCCCGCCCAGCCCGTAGGAGTACTTGGAACCAAAGAACGCGAGTATAATGTGCGGTATCTTGACTTTCGTCTGTGACGATAACAGAGCATGCACGTAATGCTTGAAGCAGAACCAGCCTAAAACCCTCCTTCGTCAATCACAACCCGATATACGGTACCGAGACGTACTCACACTGGTATGTAGCGACAAACGTCGCCAAGAATGCTGAACTCCGGATTGTGCCCCAGGTTGCTCTCCAGAGCATCCTCAACGGATTCGAAAGGAACACATTGCGCTTGAACAGCATCAGCGGTATGAGATGCAACGCCCCGTAAATGGGAAACCCCCATTGAAACACGGTCCACAAACGTGGGAGGGGGACTGCCATGCAAGATTCAACCCATGGATGAACAACCCCGCAGGGAGGGTATGGTGGGCCAAAGTCGGGCGGTGTAGCCGTTGCAAGCGCTTTTCTTGCCAAGAGAGCTGTTCGATTGGCAGGTGCGAGGTCCTAGGCAGTGATGTTGGGATTGTTCTAACTAATTGGGAGACAATTAGCACACCTCTCGTGCAAGTATTTTATCAAGGCCGTTGACGTCAAACGTCCCTGTGTGGTTTATACTCCGCACCATTTCCATGGCTGTAATGGGTGCACCGGATGCCTTGGAGAGCCTGAGAAACAGTCAGCATGACATTCCGTGCCCAGATTATTTTCTTACCAGGTGGTATATGACCTTGGAAGTGTCTCTGGCCGATAAAAGAGTGCATACACAATCTGAACAGAGCTGGGAGCGAGTTACAAGCTGCGTTCTGGTGACCCGGAGGGAAAGACGTACCACAGAGAAAATAAAAGCACATCGCCATGCGGGATATGTATCCCTCGTTTCGAGGTGAACGCGTTATACGACCCCTGAAGCCCGCTGCAAGACACTCAGCAGACGAATCATTGTACAACGCAGACTGAGGACGAACCGAACGAACAACTGTTGTGCAATGATCAACCTCCGCGACCGTTTCTCAAACATTATTGCAATGCCACCGGCGATAGCACCAGCGACCACCGCGTGCCATCGGCGTGTCTTCTTGCGCACCCACTGTTGGTGCGCTTGTGCAGAAAGGGATAGTCGTGGTTGTCGTTTGGACAACGGTGTTTCGACGGGGTTCACGACGATGGATTCCTCTTCCTCGTCTTCTTCGAATGGGGAGGGGGGTGGACTCGATGGTGTGACGGGGAGGACGATGGGAAGTGCGTTGAGGGTTGCTTTATAAAGCGCGACAAAGGAACCTAACGAGAGATGCGCATTCGTGAGATTGTTAACATGAAGACGGAGCGCAACGACATACCCAACATAGCAGCGAACCTAAATGAATCCTTCCCAAAGATTGCATGGCGGATCAGCGCAAAGCGCATCTTCCTGGATTAAAGCAAGTGGTGTGAGTGACCGGCGCAACATCGCAGCAGACGTAAACCCTCACTTTGGTACCTTACCGAACCGGAGCGACGCCAAAACAAGGTTGAGGCCGGCTCGGATAGCAAAAGCAATTGCACCAGCTCCTGAGAGAAATGGGTCAGAACGAGCCAAGGGGTTGCGAATGGTGCGCACGGAGGCCGCCTCGCCCGGCATGCTCGATACATTCCCAAAGGTCAGCGAGCTCGACGGCCGGTTCGCCTCTATCGCGCCAGATTATCTTACGGGCCTCTTTGAGGCGCTCTTGGTGGTTCGCGAGGGCGACAAGGTTGTCGAAAGAGGCGACAGCGCGACGTGGGGTGACCCGGATATAAGAAGAGACTCGAGAGAAAGGTTTTCCTGGTCCATCGCCAGGCCCCGTCTGTGGTGCGAGTCCGCCGTCGTTCTCAGTGAGCAGCATGGGAAGGTGGACGATGCAGTGGGGAAGTGCCGCGTCACCCAGATTAAATACATTAGGATAAATGCCAATTTTCCCGGCAGCAATAACAAAGACAATGTCTTGGGGTTCTGTCAAGCGTGTTCTACACGGTACCTGCTTCACGTGCTACCGAACGAATCACACACATCCGCTAAAAGACGACAGGGATATTGATTCATATCATCGTACAACATCGCGTCATGCGTCTACAAAAAGTAAAAGATCAGATCAGCCAAATTCGCTTGTGCGTGATACCAACAAGATCAGACAAAAATGTGTGATTCCGGATAGACTGGTATCCTCATCGAACTGAGTCTCCGTTGAGGGAGTCTGCTTTGTCATCACATTCACGAATGCCCACTCCCAACTCACCTACTATCAACGGTTCTTGAAGTAGTCCAGGAGGACGTGCAGCCCCTCGCTCTCAACACCATAATCCTTGACGACGACACACGAGCAGCCGACGACCTTGCGCGGGTTGCCCTCCTTGTCGATCTTGCACAGGCCAGCCCAGGTGCCAAGTACCTTTGCATCTCCAACCTTGATCAGGTTGATTTTGTGTTCGGCACAAAGGGCCTCGATGAGCTTGATGTACTCGGCTTCGGTGCATGTCTCGACGAGCACGCAGAGGTGGGCCTGGCGCTTGTCCAGGGCCTTGGCGCACTCGCGTAGACCACGCGCGAGTGCATCGTGCACGAGCGCGTTCTTCAGCACTTGCTACGGGAATAGCGTTGAGGATGAGCGATACGAGAGGATGGGCAGGGGACACACCTGAAGCGCATCCTCGACGGACATCTTGCCCTTTGGCGCCTCAGTAGAGACTTCGACCTCGGCAGCCGGGGCGTCGACTTCAATTTCATCTCCAGCGTCAGACATCTTGCTTTTTTTTTGAAGGGGTTATGTGCGATGTCTTCGTCCGCTCTCGTTGATGAGTTGAGGAACATTAGAGTTCACAAACCCGACAAAGTTATTGCTCGTTTTAATCTCCGTTCGGGATCTTGCGATTAGGTACAGTAGTCTCTATGCACTAGCACTACACCAAGTACTAGTACTAACAGACCGACCCGAGAACTTGACAATCTGACCGTATGGTTCGTATGTCCTTGCGATATACATCCAAACCAGCTCGTGAATTCCTCCACCATTAGAGTCTCGCCTTCGTCAACGCCCTCGATTGCAAAGAACGTACGCGTCCCTTGTCCTTACTCGACCTGATCGACCGCTCTCCAATATATTGAACTCTACACAGCCCACAGCGACGAAATATGGGACATCGCATGGACAGCAACTGATGCGGTCCTCTCCGCCTCCGCAGATGGCGCCATCAAACAATGGGACTCAACTTCAGGACAAGTCTCGCTCGCACGCCCACCGCACAACCTCGCCATCGTTTCCCTCTCCGTTTCTCCAGACGGCCATTCAGTACTGTATAATGGTCTGGATGGTACGACGTGTCTGTGGGATCTCACATCCGACACCATCGTCGGTCTACATGAGAGCTATGACCGCTCAGTGGATGGTGCGGAGCCCTGTGAGTGCTCGTTCACAACGATGTGAAAGGCATCTCATCGTCACCAGCATGGGCGGTCTCGCTTAATCCCAAGGGCGGGACGTACGCCGGCACCAGCGGTTCCGGAAATGTCAACATATACTCTGTATCTCCCGACTCGTTCGGGGTTCGTCAGGCGGTCTTGTCCACTGGTCGAAACAAGCAGGGCATCGCGTGCAAACATGTACGTCCTACACCACGTATTGCATCATGACATAGATACTTTACGGTGTATGCCCCGCTGTGATCGTTCACTCACTATCACTATCACCAAACGAAACTACAGAGCCCAGACGGTAAACGGTTAGCACTCTCGTCCGAGACTGGACATGTGTTCATCTTTGATCTCGAATCTGGCTCCTTGGCTACCACCTACTCCTCACATGCCATGGCCGTCCGCTCGCTCGCATGGTCCTATGATGGACAAGTCAGCCCTATTCACTTCCTCCACTCGTTGTGAACCCAGCTGAGATGTCTCCCAGTTACTCCTCACAGCGTCAGACGACAAGCGACTCATCTTGCACGACGTCCGTTCCACGGCCTCCGGAAAACCTGGCTCTGGTGCCGTCGCGACGCTCACTGGCCACTCATCCTGGGTCCTGAGCGCAGACATTTCTCCCGACGGCCGTCTCGCCGTCTCTGGGTGTGTATTCTCCCTTCTGTGATGCCATGGCGTCCCTCACGTGTTCCTACAGCTCTGCGGACAAGAGTATCAAAGTGTGGGACCTCGCCGCACGTGCATCCGTGTCCACCATCCAAGAGCCGGGCGAAGTGTGGAGCGTCGCATGGCGCCCAAAGCCCGCGCCGACAGGCTCCGCAGGCGGATTCGTCAGCGGTGGGCAAGATGGTGTTGTCAGGTGGTGGCGTTCTGCTGGGTCAGGCGTCTAAAACACCGAGTGCCCGACCCGTTGCAGATGTTATTCACGTCTTGGTGCTGTTCTTGGCGGGTGCACGATCACGTTTGATTTTTTTTGTAAGTTACCCCTTGCCTGTGGGATGGCTCTTCGCCTGTTGTGGTGTGCTCAGTTCTAGGGGGTGCAGGTACCTGTCACTCTGATTCGAATGAATAGATTGTGATTGCTGATTCACCGGTGCCAATTCATGCTCAATCAATGGTCAAGTAAATGTCTCTTTTTCCATGAGTGGATCTATCTCGCCACGGGCCCGAGGTTCAAGACACTCGATTGTTTCACAATTGAACACCGGATAAATGGGCTCCAAAGAAAAAGGGTGGAATATCGTCTTCACTAAGGAATCCGTCGGCGATTCCGCGGTCTGGGGACCTGCGGAAGCGATGAACACGTCCTACTCACGTCCTCGGAGCGCTCTGTCGAAATCGATACCGCAAGTGTGTTGGGCAGGCTGGCGTTTCTTTTTTCTCCAACTGTGATACTGATGGAGCAACATGTTTCGATTGCGACGTTCGATGGTGGTGCGATATGCGATATGTATCGTTTTATTTCTCCTTGTTCCCATACGCTTGGATATGCATCTACCTCGTTCGTCCCCGAGCGAGGGTCAGCGTGATCAGAAAAGGTGCCATCGCCCCGAAATCAAGATCGACTTCTTTGTGCTGCCTAGCTTCCGTGATATGTTCGTGTACATGATGGTGTACATGTATTGCGCATATCTGTATGGCGACCAGCTGCGCAGCATTCCTGGTGGCCATCCTCAGGCCGAATTATCATCGTGACCTCGGTCAGTTATGGAAGACGTGCATACCCATACCGCATGTAGAATCCTTTCCAGAGCACCTTGGCGGGTTACCTCAAGCATGAACCAATGATATCAAGCATGCCCAAAGCACCGCTTTCAACAACGCAGTTAGACAACCAACAAAAAGGGATGCATTCCGTTCTAAACGGCACTCAGCGCTCAGCTCTGGTACACGAAATACTCTGTCCCGTACAGCGCGGCGCACGCCGTCGCCCCGGCACTCAATGCGAGTGGGATAGGATGGCGTGGAGCGCGAAGAGACTTGCGCGCGTGAAATGTGAGGTAGATGAGTGACCACGCTATACGCACGCATGCATGTCGTATCGTGTCGTGAATGGGGGAGTAAGAGTATAAATGCGTGGTATGCCATCGAGGTATGGAAATGAGCAGGACGACCACAAAGAGGAAGAATGGTGTGAATATGTGTAGGTGTGTAAACAGGGTCGCACGTCAGTTCACGAAATACGAGTCGTAGCCAGAGACATACCCGTCGCGATTCCAGCCCCGTTCCGCGCGTCCCCAGCGGTAAACGCCCATGTCGCGACGCCAAATGCAAGCGAGAACCCAACACGGTGAAGGTAGGGCGGGCAGTATGTGTGAGGTGGGAGAGCAGCGGGTGGGACGAGTGAGGAAAGTGTAACTGGGGTGATGCAGCGCCGCCGCGAGCGATTTCAGAGGGTGGGCACTGGGGACGCGGTGTGCGAGGGACTCACAGAACGAGGTGAGCACGAGCGCGGGTGTTCTTCATGAAGCACACGACCGTCAGATGGCGTAGTCTGAATGAAACAGCAAAATATTGGGACTGAACTTGGATCGGGCGTAGGGCTGCAAGTAGGCAAAGGTGCCCGTTGCGTTCGTTGACGTAGCATCGCCACTTTTTGGAGGTGAAGTGGAGGATATGCCTCCTTGTTCAAGCTGGCTCATCCTTTCGTCGGGTGTTGCTTAGACAAGGTGAACGAATTTACCATCATGCTGTGTAGCGCCTCCGGCAGCAGTGTCACAACTCAAGTACTTACCATTCAAATATTCTTTGTGCGCCACGACACATCACGATTCAGATCACCATCGGTAGAAGCAACCGTGGTTTTCCGCATCACGCCCACGGCTCCCGAGGTGACCGTAGATTAGAGTGAGCTCTTCGGTAAATATTGGTGGGGAGGCACTGCTGGTTCTCGTCATCACCAAATTCTTGGTTACCGGGTCATTACTCCAAATTTACAGGTATCCACCCATGGCCAGAGAAATTCTACAATGAAACAAGTCCTCGATCCTCACATCGAGGTCAGCATAAGTAATGGGTTGGAATTGGATACACATTGACGGGCAGGAATAGGCAGCCAAGATATATCGTGATGTCACTCGGAAGTACCGCGTACAAGGAGCACTGGTGTAGGTCGATGTACAAATGGGGGCTCTCTGACGTTTTTTATCCGTATTAGCACCTTGAAATGAACGATTCGAATGATAGAAATGCGGTGTTGACCCCGATGATCGATCTGCTCTGAGGCTGGTCACTGGTGCCACGGCCCTTCATGGTTTCTTACTACCTCGCGACCGGAGATAGGATATAATCGTGATCCTAAATCATGATGAAAACCACGGTTCAATCTTTCAAACGTCCTGTGTTGTATACACAAAGACTCATCTGCTCTTTGCACGGCAACGGAGACGCTCTCGTACCGCCTTCTGTCACCAGTACCACCCCTCCGTCAGGCTGTATCGCGTGTTTGTCGAACGTTGGAGGATTAAATTATACATCACTCGTTGTCCCAGACAACTCTCGATTGTCAGGGAAACCTAAGACCAAACCACTGGCGACCTCCTCGACTCTGGATTTTTGTTTGTTGTTGAGCCATTATACATTGCTGTTTCTCGTGTACCTCCCATGTCCTCCGACTTACAATCTACTTTGAAGCTCCTCCAGATGAATAACCATGTATCCCGTATGGTCCTTCATATCTTTGGTCAATACTGACACAATTATTATTGTCACTGTTGTCATATTCCACGGCCCTACGGGCACACCTGGCCCCCCAACCATCGAGTCGTGTTGAACTAGAATTGACTCATCGAGCGTCATGGCCCAAAACCGTTCACGTGTATTAATTTACACCAATAACCTTCCTACAAGAGAGTACAAGACAAACGATTAACGGAAACGGAAGACAGTCAGTAACACTTTCATTCATCCACAGAGTCTTGTTGTACGTTTGATTGCAATATGTAAACTTGGAGTGAATATGGAGATGATGGTAACCCAGAAAAACAGCATTACATTTGGATAAGACTCTGTTTGGGTAAGGAAGCAGCAATTATTGAGCAAGCACTAGGCCCCTTACAGTTCCATAGTGCAGACCCTGGAGTTCTAGTGTGTATAAAGGCTCAGTGGACACTGCTTGCAGGTGTTCCGAACTGACAGCTCTGTTGGTCCGCTATATTCTACGATTGTATTCGCGGATGTCGCCCTGGGGCAGGATCGGTCCATAGATAGGGACGCGAATGAATCGGAGGCGATTAGACTCGAACTGTTGGAACATAATATGCATCGGGTTCGATTTTGGGTACAAACTGGGGACGAGCACTAACACTAGGACACTGACGAGTAGTAGAGGATAGTGGTACTTTAAACGGTGAATTGGATATCGAATTCACCTGCGCATATGCCTCGTCTTCTGAGCCCGATGTACTATGTATCTCCTAATGTAGTCATTGTGTCGAGGGAGCTTCTCCGCACGTGAATTTGGTTCTGTACTGCAAAAATTTTCAGGACCTGCGCAGGGCTTTTGTAGAAACCAGTGCATTGTTCACCTTGACAGCGTGTATGACACAACCAGGGGCTCCTAACTCCAAGAAGATGGGTAGGCGGTCATGGCCGCATATCGCGCAGACATGAGCTCGAGCATTTGAGGGTTGCCCTGCACTTGGAATGTGTCTTGTTCATTCGTTGTACCGTCGGCAAGGTTCACTTTGGACG
>JBBPNY010000522.1:0-16248 GCA_038091165.1 Rubroboletus pulcherrimus
GGTAGATGGCTTCAAGTGTCTTTACGAGACCCGTCGCTTCTGTATGCGTGCCCTCCCTACGGGCAATAAAAATTCGGAGATCTTCTGAAGAACTAGCTAAGTATGGCTGGAGAAAATGATTACGTTGGATGGAAGAGAGAAACCACGGTTCAGCTCTGAGATCGCCGGTGTGAAGGACTGTCCCACGAGGACCTTCAATCAAGAACCTAGTCGGAAGGAGTCAGGGAAAACGCGCAAAATTGGGGTGACAAGGACGAACATGACGGAACCAGGACAATGATTTGCATCAATAAGTGTAATCGTCACGGTCTCGCTGTCAGAAATGTCGAATTCGGTGGGTGTGTTGAGCGGTATCGCGTGCTGTTGAAACGCGTCGGTGTCACAGGATTGGAAAGATGAGATTGCATACCAAAAGGTCCCTTGAACCAGTGAAAAACTTCTGGCCATTGGGCATCACGTATGGGTCAACCTTGAGATGTCCAAACGTCTTTTGTTTCTCTCCACGATACTGATGGTCGTGCAACGAGCGTTCTGCGTACACCTCGTGACGCAGCAACATCTCCTTCGCGTCGGGTGAACATATCACACGGTATGCAAACGACTTTGAGGCGAGACCGAGGATGTGGTCCGAGTGAGTGTGTGTCAAGAGATGAAGGGGCGGTCTGTTATACGGTGGGGGCAAGTCGTCGAGGGTGTCTGTAAAATTGTCGACGCGAATGGGGTAGGGAAGTGCGAACGAGTGGTAGGGCGTTCCAAGGGGCATTGCCAACACAACATGTAGGAGGAGCACAGGGGCAGAAGATTCCAAAAGTCACCGCGTGGGGATATACTACACAACGCCCACACGTGACACGGCTGATGCGCACGTGATTGATAACCCCAATTTGGACGGAGTCAAGGCGATAAGTCTGCCGCTCGTTTTTCTTTCATTATTCCATGAGCATCGACTTGGCTTCCGCACCGTCATCATCCCCCGAGTTAAATTCGATGACCGTGCGTCACTAGTCAGGCCTCAAGGCCTTACCAGCTACATCACCCACAATGTCGACCACTCAATCCGTTCGGGTATTTTATTTCTATTGCGCAAAATCTCGCTCCGATAACCCCCCCCTAGTATTGAGCCGTGACCACTCCTCTGAAAGAAAGCACAAGTGGGTCACGCAGTCCTTGATCCTGGTCGGTTTTACGCGGCCCCTCTCCTTGTTGGATCGAATCTATGCAACCAAGTCAAGTGCCTATCCCTACCAAGACCTGTTAATACTGTTCATACCTTGACAGCTGACCCACGGTCCCCGTACAATATAGATGTCGTCATGTTCTACAGTGGTACCTTGAAACTTCGCAGTGGTGTAGCTGTGACTGGCGGGGTAGTCGCAATGCCGCAGGCAACAGTCTAGCACTGGTGGTCCGACACCCTCAAGATCCTTCTGGTCACCGACTCATCGACATCGTCCGATAACAGCGTGCCTATCATCTTACGATATCCTGCCAGCATGTACATCGTCAGTGCGGTTCATGGAGCTCCGTGTGGCTACATGTATGAAATATTTTGTAAAGTCATCTCCGGGGTTTGGAGAGGTGTGTTGTGTGCAGGGCATGAAAATGACGACCTGCACACAGGGCCAATACCTCACGGACAAAACGATATGAACTGTCCCGGGCGAGACTCCTGGGTCCAGACTCCATTCTCTATCGTACTGACTTCGATTTTGGGCTCGTCTGTCCCTCCTCACACTCCCACCTTCATAGACCTTTTGCAGTCGATGCGAAGAGAGACCGGGTCCCACCCTCGCCCACTGCTCCTGAACTCGCTCTATCGTGGCGGGGAAGGCGATGTCTCCGACTCAATCGTCGGACTTCAAAGCTTTACGTGCGAAACAAAGGCTTTCAATACATGACGCTAAAATATCCACCGAGGCAAAGTTATCTTGTGGTAGTACACCAATTATCTCCGAGCCGTACGCGTTGGGCAGCATGGGAGCACGATCCTGCTCTGATATCTGAGGATCGTCAATGACTTGCTATTGTTGCTCACTCGACATGGGCGAAATTCGACTACTATCACAGAAACGACATCGCTATATGACTACAACGCAGCGGGTACAATCAAAGACGACAGTTACAGAGTACATGCTTGGCCACGCTCAGTAGCAGAGGACACCAGCGATCCCGTCGATTTCCTCCTCGAAGGCTTGTCCTTCGAGAATCTCGGAGGCACTGTGCGGCCAAAAGACGCCAAGGTCAGGCCACCCCTAAAATGGCTGTGAGTAGAACAAATATTCAACAGTAGTAGGGACATACTGGGCTCTCGTGGATTTCCTCCAAGGCTTGCTCTTCGAGAATCTCGGAGGCACTGTGCGGCCATAAGATGCCAAGGTCAGGCCACCTCTGAAATGACTGTGAGTAGAGCAAATATTCAACAGTAGCAGAGACATACAGGAACATTTTCAGAGACGGTCATTGTGTGTGAATGAATATAGTAAGAGACGGATATTGTTGTTGTCTGAGGACTGGTCATACTGATTTTGAGCCCATTTTATACCCCCATCGCGGACCAAACAGACAACGATACTGCGCTCCTTTGAGCATGGTCGGTTTTGCAGCTTCTTGGATCACAATCAGACTCATCTTTGGAGAATACATACCAGATCAGGTGCGCCGCTGTGCGCGTAGGAAGATGTGCTATCATTTCGGAGTTACCGTCGCCGATCAAGTCAATCAAGTCCTTTTGTGAACGCAGTAGGAGGATTCCGTTTTTGGCTACTCGGTTCAACAAGTATGCACAGTGAAGCGAGCAACAGTTCCTGGACGTCCATTCAAATCTGAGACGAGTAACGCTATCGCTTCACGACCATTGAACACTGAAGTTTCACAAGTAGCGAGCTCTCTCATTGGCCGGCGAGCACCCAACCGATCCCAAAACGTGTCATACAGCACGAACCCTGACGCTACTCCAGTTTGCAAGGCACAGTCTGGGCCAAAAACCTGCGTTTTCGCGTTTGCTGATAAGTTCAGGGTGGTTGAAACATGACCATCCCTTTGGCAGAATCTGTCAAAAACGTCGAATCTACTCTAGGTCGATGATGCATAGGTGCGATGTTCATCTCGTACGCTCAAGTCACCGACGGTGTCCGCCGACAGTCCTCTCTGTTGCTTTCTTCCGACCTCGGAAACCATGCGGTCTTCCCGTTCACCATTTCGGATCTTTTTGTACTTGATGGGTGCTCTTTTGTCATACCTCACGTATCACGACGGGCCCCATGGATGTTTCCCCACATTTGATTTCATCATTTCCAGTTACGCCGGAACTGAGACTCAGTTCTTCGGTACCCTCTTCAGGAAACCCACTGCCGACGCTACTGTTGCGGCGATGGTCTGAGTCTCTTCCGATTGGAGGTTCGTTCTTCTTTGAGGCTAGCCCATGATGCAATGTGACTAATGGTTTTGCGGATTGAATGACCTATGGGGAAGCGATTCTTTCTACGTTGTCCCGTACGTACCCGAATTCGGAATTCATCATGCTAACTTACGTATTCGGGGTTACTTACTCACCCGGTAGGCTGGTACAATAGATCCGTTCTGGTAGATCTACATATCCTGTTTTCCTATGTTCAGCACACCAGTGTATAGTGTTCGTTTTGGGGTGCTGACTTAGGGTGAGTAACAACAGTCACTCTCCTGAAACCAATCTGTCGCTGATTAGAATCGTCCACGATATCAATGGCACCGGCCCGGATCATCGCTTTTGCTCTGTGGATCCGAGAAACGGAATACAATACAGAAATAGGACCTTATGACCACATCTCATGCCTTCTCGCAGTAGAAGCCTGATACCCTGTCAGTGATCGGCGGCGGTTCTGATAGATCTACCAAGACTGATGTTTTTCCCGCGCACCATCGCCCCTAGCCATTTGCAAACACTGGTAAACCCATATACATATAATCATACGTTATCACAATGAATACGTTCCGAGGGAACCGTCGGGACCAACTTGAAATTGAATATCCATGCGGAACTTCAACCACCCGCAGCAGTGGATAAGACCCGGGGTTGGCCCATCGATTCGGTCATCTAGACAGGTGGACTGATCACGGGGAGTTTTCAAAGTCGACGGACCGACGATCGGCGAAGAAGCACACTTGATGCACCTCGTCCCATATCGAGTGGGCGTGATCTTGGTGCATATGGCGAGCCCAAAGAAAGCCCCGACCCGGCGTGTGGCAGGTGTTTCCCGCAAGTTTCATCAAACACTGGGACGACAAGTGACCGGTAACTTAGGCCTCGAACCAGGTCGAGCCTTGTTCTCGATCGAACCCTGGCTGAGTGCCAAAAGAGCTGTCGCATCTTTCTTAATCAGCCTGCTAACGCTCATGTTTTTTTTTTCAACAATCAACGTCCCTTGCACTATCATGGGATTGAATCGTATGAGACAAATACATGCGTAGTACATTACAGACCAGTTTCTTCGGTTGTGCCCCTCTCGGCTTTGAGCTTGGCCTCGGCTTTTCTCTGGCGATCCGAGCCCGGTAGGCAGCCGTGTTCCCTGTGTTATCCAACCACCACCTACCCTACATCACAGCCTACAAAATATGTGGTGCGTTATTCGGGTCAACGGAGGAAGCACTGGAATAACTTCTGATCTCACCTTTGGGTTTACTAGCCTTCCAGCTGCAAACTCCGCCTTGCGTTCGATTTGGTCGGGCATCAAATCATACTTACTTGGAACGATCGAGAGGCTTCAAGAGGATGTATGAATCGCCATCATCTGAGCTCAGCCATGTGACACACCTTGGCGAGCTCAATGGTCGGTGCTTCCGCCCCGCCCTCTGCATTGTTTCTGGATCGCACAGGTATAATCCGGCCGCACTCTGAGCAATACACATCATGCATAGTCTCCGCGCCTTGGCGTCCGTTCTTGAGCGAATTGAACATGAACTCGCATGTGTGGACTCCTCGTCGGAGTGCTGTCCACACCCTGACGATCCAAATCACGCGTCAACGGTCCTCAAGCGGCGTGCAAAACTCCAAGTCGGATTCGACCAGAGAGGGTATTACGCACTGGCCGAAATCATCCTCCTCACGGGATAAACTGAAGCGCAAACCTCGTGCCTTTACTGGACTCGACGTCCAGCACAGTAAGTGGTAGTCGCGATATCGATATCTCACCTCCTCGGATCCTGAAAGGTGAGGTGCTTGGCGGGTTCGCCTGCATCGGCGAGAGTCCATGGAGGGGTTACTCGTGGCTTGTCGACCCTTGGGGCTGTATGCTGTTTCGGTGCTGTTCAACTCCGAAGCCTGGAGAACAAGAACATCTTTGGGACTTTGCGAAGCGGTGAGGGAGCGAAAGCCGGAGGAATAGATTGCTGGAGTGGGTAATGGGTAATGTGAGTGGATAGCTCCGGGGACGCCGAGCGTGGTAGTCAACAAGGCTGCCAAAAAAGCGCTAGTTCATCGAACGTTCATCCTTGGCTCGTCCCAGGCCAGGATGCACTTTTGATATTATGCGTGTGGTACAGAGCTGAGCTCACATGATGAATTTTCACAGCTTATCCAAATGACACTTCACCGGATTGCAGCCGCCGCGTTGTTGCTTCGTACATAGAGGCTCCATGCTACCAGATGTGCCAGTCGTCACCTCAATACTGGGGGGGTGTTATCGGGGCGAGATTTTGTACAATATGCTGTCTCAGCATTCTTACAAGCACCACGTGTCGTCAGCTCATGGAACTCCTCCCTGCAATCCAGCTCACGCTTGCATGACCATTCGAGAACCCTCTCTCCCTTTCTTTGCCCTTGACCACACACCCCACCCCCATTTCCTTTCCCACTCCCGTCCCTATCGCTATCACACCATCTATATCATGACCCGCACCGCCTTCGAGCATACCCACCAAGCGCCGGATCATCTCCCCCTGCACGTCCACCGCGTTGCGCAGCTCTAATATCTGCTGACTGAGCTCCATCTGGTTCTGAGCCAGCTTCCGATTGGACAAATCACGCTCGCTGCGGGTGCCCAATTGGGCCGCTTCCGAGTCCAGATCCAGATCCAGATGCGAGTCCTGATCTTCATCGGTCTGCCAGTCCGTCAGCAACACATGGCGATTCAGCCGCGCGTTCGAGTGCGACAAGACGACACGCGAGATGGACTCACATCATACCGCGTCATCTTCTTCCACACGATGCTGAATTCCCGCCCAAGCACGAAACTGGGGAGGGCGATCAGGAGCAGACCAAAGGCGAGGAGTGGGACTGTGATCAAACGGCCGAGGATGGAGCGTGGGGTTATCTCGCCGTAACCCACCGTTGTGATTGCTGTTTTTGTATCGTGACATTGACGTATCGTTTAGAAGCCGGAAAGGAAATTAAGAATAGAAGGTCAATGGTTTGGGCATGGCTAATAAATGAACGGATTTAAGACTCACTGACGAGGACGAACCTGGTGACAGGGGTAAGTGAGGTAGAACGAGGCACAAGTTAGTGGGTCACTTACCATGCAGCTGCTGGTATGGACTATTCGGGGGTTAGCAGAGGGACTTGGGGTTCCGTTTTAGACAGCTTACAGCGAACTGGGATGGATCTCCGTCGGCGTTGATGAACGTCTCGAGTGTATCGTCCCATGTTCCTCGCTCGACAAAGTACCTGCACAAATAGATTCGATTTGGGGTAAAGGGTGCAGTCAAAATGACGCACAGGAGTGTACTAAAGACCGTGAGTACCATCGCGATGAAGAAGCTAATCGCGAGGAGCGCATGGTGCGATCGTCGGATGGAAAGGTACATGACCTCGATCGTTCTTTCATGGTGAGTGGCAGGTTAGACACTCAGCCAAGGAAGGGTAACCCCACCGACATGCTTACAAGAGAATTGTACTGTTGTATCTGAAAGGTCGGAACACTCGCAGGAGACGGAACATCCGAAGGATGGAAAAACGAAATAGGATAGACTGAATGGGTCATAGCAGCTGAGCTGTCAATGAAACGGGGTAGAAAAGCGTACTGTGTCTTGTTGTAACATTATTTCGATGTAGTAAGGCATTATAGCCAACGCGTCTATGACACCATAGAATGCTGTTCATCGTACGCCACGCGTGAGGAACGGACCATCAAAATTAATCAAAGATGTCACGCACAAAATACCCATTTAACAAGCGAGATCCACGACGAGCTCCAGGCGAAAAGTCGAGCGCAGTATTCAACAGTGAATAACAGTACCAGACTGGTTTCCACTCCGAACCACACACGAGGAGAAATAGAGTGGAAGCTTGGAACCGTCTCCAGAATGGTCACGATCGCGGAGAAGACGATGAGGGATGTCGAAGCAAAGTGTACAAGGAAAGCGGAGGATGAAGAGGTGGGTTGCTCGAGGAGCTCGAAGGCAGCGTGTTTTTTGGGTGACTTGACGGGGTCTGGTCCACCCTCAAAGGTAAGAGGATTGGGAAAGATATCTTCGACATTTTGGGGGGAACGTGATCGTATGTCTTCAGTCAGAAACTGAGCAGCTACGGGTGATATGCGGGCGAGTGGTATTGACTGAGACATGCGCAAAGGGCCCCTGCTGAAACTGGACAGTGTCTTGCAAGAAGCTTGTTGAACTGGCCAACAGCCTGAAGAGGCCACAAAGTCAAGCTGGACTTGAATGTTGAGCAGGGTTGCCTTGCAAAGTACCCACGTGCAAGCCAGAATGCGGAGAAGGGGCTAAAATGTTAATTTAATTAATTAATTCCACACTCAGACTAGGTTTTCGAACTCAGCTAATCCTTCAAAGCATTCTTTGGGCCTGAAATTCCTCGAACTCACTGTCATTGTGTCGCTTGATACCTCGTTCAATCCATCCGGCCTACTCTACAGGTTTGATTCCACCTAGTAACTGACTCTGTTTGATGGGCTAGAACCCCGATCTTCGCTGGATATATCTGGCCACGCTTCGATTGCTCAGCGCATCCAACGGTACTACTCAAAGCGGCCAGTGCGCAGCTGAACTTTCTGGCGTCGGTTTCCCTTGACGATACCCTCGTTATCGATAGTACAATTAGGTGAGGCTCTGCATGTTCCCTCCATCCCTGATTAAATGCCCGTTTTTCTCAAAGCCACACTAGCACCGCTACATTCAGCTACATCCTTCAGAATGGGCGACGCTCCACCGGAATCCACCCTACACGCCACGGATTCAGAGGTGATTACTCGCAGCTATCAACAAGAGATGTTGGACGCTAGCTTGGTCGAAAACATCATCATCGCGCAAGATACAGGATCAGGAAAAACCCATATTGCAGTTCTACGCATGAAAATTGAGCGTCAGCGTGAGCCGCACAAGGTAACATTGCCACTCTAGTCTGGAACTGCAACTTATCAACAATCACAAAGGTCTCGTGGTTCATTGCACCAACTGTGGCACTCTGCGAACAGCAGTGCGATGTGATCGGAGAAGCGATCGGATCGGTTGGACTCATCCATGGTGGTCTGGAGCCGAAACAGTGGACGAACCCCAACCTGTGGAAGGATGTTCTCAGCAAAAACCGTGTTATAGTATCCACTCCTCAGGTTCTCCTCGATGCTCTCAGTCATGGATACATCAATCTAGGCCGAGAGATCGGCCTCCTTGTCTTTGACGAAGCCCACCATGCAAACGACGATCACCCGATGAACTGTATCATGCGGCACTTCTACTTTAGACTTCCTATCCGACCGTCCACCAAAGCCAGCAGCCGTGGGCCTGTCAGGGAGGAAAGACCAATGATTCTTGGCCTGACTGCCAGCCCCATGTTTGGTGGCGATGCCGCTAAGGCATTCAGGTGGATATTACATCACTCAGGCCCTGGAGCTAAAGGTTCTGATGATTCCTGTTAGAATCTTGGAAATGAACCTCGACAGCGTCATTCGTAGCCCGAGACGACATCGCGACCAGCTTGAAACATATGTTCACCGACCAGTGTTCAGGCACGTCTTGTACAGCATTCCATGGACGTACGAGACATGTTACTTCGCTTCGAAGAACCTCCACGCACTCAAACGAGTGGCGGAGTCGATGGACATCCAGAAGGACCCCTACATTCTCTCCCTTCGCGAAAACCTAAGAAAAACGCCTCCTGGCCCTGAGAGGAACCGTCTTGATCAAAAACTCTCCCAAACAATCCACAAGAATAATTCGTACACGCACAAGGGGATCAAAGATTTTTCCGCCACTGCTCATGACATCTGTTTCGACCTTGGTCCATGGGCAGCGGACTGGTATATCCAACGTGTCCTCGAAATGGCTATTAAGAATGCGTCTCCATATAGCAAGATCACGACTGCGTGGCAATCCAAGGAAAAGGCATATCTCATCGATCATCTCAAGCGTATCAATATTACGCCTATCTCCTATGAGCCTCAGTCCATCGACAACGGTATTTCAGACAAGCTCCGGGTCCTCCTTCAAACATTAGAGGAGGAGAAAGAACGGGCCGAGTCTTTTAACGACCCGTATAGTGGGATCATATTCGTCACGAGGAGGGATGCAGTGCTCGCACTGGCTGCGGTTCTCGAACATCACCCTCGAACGAGAGATCGGGAGTCGTTCAGAGTAGGATACCTTCTTGGTTCTTCGGAGAGCTCCTATCGCACTGCTTTCTTGGATATCACGCGGAAGATCTTACGCCAACCACAGGCTGAAACACTGGATGAGTTTAGATCTGGAGAAAAGAACCTTATCATTGCAACTGCGGTTGCAGAGGAAGGTCTGGATATCCAAGCATGCGGAAATGTCATCCGCTGGGACGTCCCTAACAACATGGCAAGTTGGGCACAGAGTCGGGGTCGCGCGAGGAGGAAACGTAGCTCCTTTGTCCTCATGTTCGAGCTTGGGGGTGTCGATGGCGCTCGTATCGCGCAGTTTCAGCAGCTAGAGAGAGAGATGGTCGCGCAATACAACGCTGAGCGGAAGGCCATCAAGAGACCACCACCGCTACTCTCGGAGGCTGACGATGAGTTTGATCCATGCGAGTTTAAAGTTGAGTCCACGGGGTAAGTGGTTGGCGTTACTGAAGACCGCTTGTTCACGAGAATGTCCGTTCTTATCCTGCAGGGCATTGCTTACTCTCCAGGCAGCTGTTTCGCACCTGAACCATTTCTGTTCTATCCTCCCGAACTCTAGGCATACTACCCATGTCGCCATCTATGATATCGATCCTCCTGATTTACCCGAAGGCTGGCATGCTCTCGATGATAGACAACGAGAGCTCCCACCGTATCAGGGTCCATTTGGTTGTACGTTGACCTTGCCTAAAGTCCTGCCGCTCGAACTTCGCGTCTATACCGTCGAGCGAAAATACCCCTCGAAGCGGTCCGCATACCAACACGTTGCATTTCAAGCCTATCTCGAACTGTACAAGGCTGGACTGCTTAACGATCACCTACTTCCCCTGACGAGCGTCATGGAACCGGAACTGGAAGAGGAGGTGAAGGATATGTTGAAAGACATTGAGAAGCGTAACGGGACGGCTTCTGTGACGAGCCAGCTGAATCCGTGGCTGCCTTTGAGCGAGGAGGAGAATTGGTGGTCAACGGAAATCACCGTTGAAGGTCTTCCTTCACTGACGCTCTTGACGCGCATCAAGATTCCTGCGCTCACCGCGGACGAGCTGCCGATTTTGCATCATCCACGGAAGGGTATGATGAGAGTCAAACTTCGTCCTGGAAGAGTGGCCCGCTTGTCCCAAGAAGACCTGACGGCAGCCCAACAGACCACTCGAAGGTTATTTTGGAGTCCCTATGGTTCACGAATGCAATGGCCGCGCCTCGACTTTGCGTACTTATTTATCATCAACGCGGACCCAGATGCTGACACATGGTTGCACCGGCGTAGTCGGGCGATGAAGTTCGCGGAGCAGGTGGACTCGGAGAGAGTCCATTCCACCAATGCGGAGGCGTTTGTTTCAGAGAACGGATACCCAACGGACCTCACTTGGGTTCGTGATGGCCGATCCTTTGGACAGCTTTATCGTTTCGTTGGTTGGCACCACGAAAAACTTACGGAGGAAGAGGAAGCAGAAATATGCGCTCGCCGAATGTACTCGCGATTCGAGGAGGTTCAGGTGACATACCCTCTCCTCCTAGTCGAGCCTCTCCCACAGAGGTCCAATTTCTTACTCCCTCTTCCGGTTTCCAACGCAACTCCAAAGCCGTTCTTCCTCCTTGCCAGATACTCTAACTTTGAGCTTCTGTCTCCGACGGAATGTGAATATTCAACGATTATCCCTTCGATTCTTCGTCGTCTCGAGACAGCCATGATTGTCAATTCGCTTAGAAGCACCCTCTTCCCCCGCGCTCCTCTTGCAAAGATACCCTCTTCATTCCTCGCGGCTGCAGTGACTGCTCCCGTCGCCGAGGATCCAATCAATTACCAACGCCTCGAGACGCTCGGGGACGCTGTGCTTAAATTTATCGTCGCCATGAACCTGATGGCTACCTATCCATTGTGGCACGAAGGATATCTAACCAGACGCAAAGATCACGCTGTAGCGAACTCCCGTCTTGCAAAAGAAGCTATTAGACGCTCCATTTTTCGGTGGATCATCCGGACACGTTTTTCACCCAAACGATTCAAACCACTATACCTCCTTTCACCACCAGAGGAGCCCGTCGTTACCCCGGAGAACCCCCTCGAAGAAACCAATGGCGAGCCAGTTGTTGGAGGGGGTAAGACACGCAAGGAGGTCGAGGAACTGTCGACGAAGATGTTGGCAGATGTCGTCGAGTCTCTGATTGGTGCTGCATACCTCCACGGCGGGTTTGATCTTGGCGTGTCGTGTGCCCAGCTGTTCGGTCTAGGACTCGAATGGCACGCCGTCCCGGAGTGTGTTGAGAAGGCATTGTCCCGCGTCGAGCACACCGACGAGGTGTCGACGGAGTTGAACAACGTGGAACGCATGTTGGGATACACGTTTCGGCGAAAGCTGTTGCTCGTCGAGTCACTCACGCACGCGAGTTATCAGTACGACGATCGGACGGTGTCGTACGAGCGCATGGAGTTTCTTGGGGACGCTCTGCTCGATATGGTCGTCGCGGATTTCCTGTACAAGTATCCCGGGAAAGCGTATGCGCCGCACGACATCCACATTCGTAAATCAGCCGTCGTGAATACGCATTTCCTCGCGTACATCTGCCTTCGAACTTCGCTCGACGTTGACGCGAGTATGCCCGGGCCCGGTCCACGCCGCGAGATCGTGATGCAACCCAAGACGAACACGATCTACCTCTTCCAGTGTCTCCAGCACTCGAGCACCATGATCCTCGAAGACCAAAAACTCACCTCTCATCGATACAGCAAGGTGAAAGACGAGATCGAGAAAGCGTTTGCGACGGGCGAAACATTCCCCTGGGCAGCGCTCACGCGATTACAAGCCCCAAAACTTTTCAGCGACATCATCGAGAGTCTCATCGGGGCGGTGTACCTCGACTCGAAAGGGAACATGGACACCGTGAAGGCGCTACTTTGGACGTTGGGCGTGTTGAGCCATCTGGACCGTATCATACGGGACGATGTGGATGTGTTGCATCCGGTCTCGAGGTTGTCTGTTTGGGCGTCGCGTCTGCAGAAGCCGATCACGTATAATTATACGGAGGAGAAGGGACTGGTGATGTGTACGATCAGCGTGGAGGGACGGGAGGCGGTGAGTGCGAGAGCGGAAAGGAGGGGACATGCGAGTCAGGAAGAGGCTCGGTTCGCTGCGGCGGAGAAAGCGATCTCCATGTGGAAGGTGGAGTGAAGTCGTGCTAGACAAATATGAGATACGGTGATATCGAATGTGTGGATCTTTTGGTGATGAATAGAGAGATGGTCAAGTACATACACAGCGGCACGTGTAGAGTAGATAATTCGGATGTGATCACTTTGCTTATATAATAGGGGTTTACACTGATATACCCGAGGAATGGCCCTGGTGAATGACAATGATGACCGCAGGCTCCGAGAGGTCACGCACTCCTCGATTACGGCTAACGAGCATGTAAGCGATCCCAAAGTCCTCGATTATTTGGGTCAGAAGTAAGTAGCCAAGACGGATGCCCTCTATTTCCGCGATAAAATACTACCGTCTGCTGAGCCGAAGACGCCTGTCAAGGATCGTACGTGTACGTGCTACGTGATTCATCCCATCAAACCTAGAAAGGGCAGATGAATGTGTCTAGACTCCTCCCAACGTCGCCCCCGGCTTCCTGGGCGGTTGATCCAGGCCCCAAACTATCCCGAAAACAATAGACCTCTCCTGACCCGAACATGTAATGATGACTCTCCAAGAGCGGCCGGCTGCGGGTGTGTGTGGGGCGTGCTGAACCGAACTTGCAGGAATTTGTCCGTGATAGGCAAAGCGACCAACCGACTGGGGGATCATATAAACGCTGGCTTACGACTGGTCGGGAACCCAACGTTTAGTTAGGTCCATCAACACGTTCGACCATGCCAGTCGTCAACCAAGACGTACCCTTCATCCCCGTCAGTCCTTTTCCTCGTCTCGATCTCTTGAGACAGGTTACCTCATAGCCATTGCATTGCAGTCAGGAAACAAAATCAAACCCCCTGTGAAGCTCAACAATAAGGGCGACGAAGGAGACCGAGAAACGTATCTATGGTACATCACCGAGGACGAATACCTCAGACTCAATCAAATCTTCGCTGGCCGTGATTTCCAAGAAACAGGGTTGGGCGGGACAAAAGTGGTTGGCCTTCCAGCGGCATGTGAAGGGTGCGGCAAGTATACTGAATTTATTGACTGGTGGGTTTCGGCCTTTACGAGGGCTACGACGAGGACGATGTTAACGCATGATTTTGGATCATCAGGGTGTGGACAGCACTCCGACGAGGCGTCCACACGCGCGAGTTCATGTTCAACTCGCTCAAGAATGGACGCCAAGGCGCGGAGACTATGCATGATGTGTATTGCTCAGAGTGCGGCCGGATCACACCTGTGCGATCCAGAAACAATGCAGAGGGCGGGGCGGAAGCACCGACCATTGAGCTCGCCACGGTGTGTCACATGGCTGAGCTCAGATGATGGCGATTCACACATCCTCTTGAAGCCTCTCGATCGTTCCAAGTATGATTTGATGCCCGACCAAATCGAACGCAAGGCGGAGATGGCAGCTGGAAGGCTAGTAAACCCAAAGGTGCGATCAGAAGTTATTCCAGTGCTTCCTCCGTTGATCCAAATAACGCACTATATCTTTGATAGGCCGTGACGTGGGGTACGTGGTGGTTGGATAACACGGGGAGCACGGCTGCCTACCGGGCTCGGATCGCCAGAGAAAAAGCCGAGGCCAAGCTCAAAGCCGAGAGGGGCACAACCGAAGAAACTAATCTGTAATATAGCATGTATTTGTCTCATGCGATTCAATCCCACGATAGTGCAAGGGACATCGATTGTTGAAAAAAAACATGAGCGTTAGCAGGCTGATTAAGGAAGATGGACGGCTCTCTTGGCACTCAGCCAGGCTTCGATCGAGAACAAGGGTCGACCTGGTTCGAGGCCTTACGGGTCACTTGTCGTCCCAGTGTTTGATGAAACTTGCGGGAAACACCTCCCATATGCCGGATCAGAGCTTTCCTCGGGCTCGCCATATGCACCAAGATCGCGTTCACTTGATGTGGGTCGAGGCGCATCAAGTGTACTTTTTCGCCGATCGTTGGTCCGTCAACTTTGAAAAACTCCCCGTGGTCAGTCCATCTGTTTACATGACTGAATCGATGCCAACCCTCATCCACTGCTGAGTCGGCGGGTGGTTGTTCTGCCTGGATATTCAATTTCAAGTTGGTCCCGACGGTTCCCTCGGAACGGGTGCATTGTGATAACGTATGGTTATATATGAGTTTACCAGTGTTTGCAAATGGCATGGGGCGATGGTGCGCGAGAAAAATATCAGTCTTGATAGAGGCTTCTACTGCGAGAAGGCATGAGATGTGGTCACAAGGTCCTATTTCTGTATTGTATGCCGTTCCTCGGATCCACAGAGCTAAAACAACGATCCGGGCCATTGATATCGCGAACAATTCTAATGAGCGACAGATTGATTTCAGGAGGGTGTTACTCACCCCAAGAGCACCCCAAAACGAACACCATACACTGGTGTGCTGAACATAGGAAAACAGAACATGTAGACCTACCAGAACAGATCTATTGGATCAGCCTACCGGGTGAGTAAGTAACCCCGAATATGTAAGTTAGCATGATGAATTCGGGTACGTACGGGGCAACGTAGGAAGAATCGCTTCCCCATGGGCTCATTCAATCCGCAAAATCATTAGTCACATTGCATGGCTAGAGTCAAAGAAGAACAAACCTCCAATGGAAGAGACTCAGACCATCGCCAACAGCGAGGTCCCCGTAAAATATAGATGTCGTCATGTTCTACAGTAGTGCCTTGAAACTTCGCACAGTGGTGTAGCTGTGACTGGCGCGGTAGTCACATTGCCACAGCTGGGTCACCAGGCCAGGAGCGCGTATGTTTGATACGTCGGCGCGTCGTGCGTTTACCGTCGTCAATTTGAGTAAGCGTTTCACTAGCTTTGCTGGTGTCTCCCGTCGATTCTGCAGAGGTAGTGACCCGATGTCTGCGCTCGGCGTACCAAAGTAGCACCCATTGACAGTTCATCGTGCTTTTCCGGTCGTCCGAAAGCGCCAGAATTATATGCTGAGAGAGATTCCAGAGGTGCACGGATGACCACCTGGAAATGGAAATACCCGCCTCCAAGGTACATTACGTAACTCAGACCCAATGGTCACTATTGCCACCGAAAGCGAGTGCCTGAGGTGATAGATTACAAACCTCCGAGGCCATACCACCAGCTAACTTATCAACCTCTCCCATGTTGATGTCCGCGGGACTTAAGTTCTACTTGGGCGTGTAATCGAGGGGTACGTGACCTCATTTACGCTCTCCTTTGTAATGGAGGTACGTCAAGACGTGATACGGTTCGGATTCACAAAAGGTATAAAAGCGGGCTCAAAAATCAGAACGAATACAACAAGTCTTCGAACAGCAACAGCATTACTACCTCACACGACCATGTCCACCTCTAAGAAGACCATCGTATGTCACCGTCGTCGTGCAAGCTTCCGCTGTTAACACCGATTTCAGTTGTGGGCGGGTACCACCGACCCCTGGTTCAGCGCAGCGACTGCTATTGTCGAAGAGCAAACCTTGGATGCCCATGTGCAGCCCTGAGCTCCGAGGGGTTTATTGTATGTTTTCTGTGATCGTGGGAGCTTCACACCGA
>JBBPNY010000523.1:0-16248 GCA_038091165.1 Rubroboletus pulcherrimus
CTCGTGAAACTGAACGCGCCAAGGAACGCACGCTCATACGCGTAAAGGGCTCGCGAGACGTAGTCTACCGCCTGACTGTACTCTGAAGAATCGGATATATCTATATCAGTGAGAATGGACACGCGACATCCAGTTCAACGACCTTCACGATGTCGATAGACTTCTGCAAGTTGAAGCAGCGCATCTACGTGCCATGGTATTCTTCGTAAGACCTGCCAGAGTGTCTCCGGGTCTACACCGACCGTTGTTATGAAAACTGACTGACCGCGATGTATATATGCACCCACCCCCAGTCAGGACAGCCTGCATGAATGTCTTCGTGACGCCGTTGTAATGCTTGCTATACTCCACCGTCCACCACTTTCCAGGGCCTGCCGGACCCTTGCCCACCTTCCTAGCTAATTCCTCATCTGTGAGTGGTCGGGCCGACAGACCCTCCCATTGCTTAATCATACCCCATGACGCTTGCGGGTGCGTCAGTTGAGACCACTGTGCCTGTGGTTGTACCCCGCGGCGTCTTGTTGGAGGAAGAGGTAGGGGCGGGACCCCGCGTCAAGGTGAGAGACAGAGACAGAGAAGAGGGCGGAAAGTTTGGTTGCCCGCGCATCAGTAGAAGTACTCGGCGCAGTCTGTTGGAGGTCTGGATATCTGACGAGGTACATGAGACAATCGAGGGAAGTACAAAAATTGATACCACGCACTGGATCGAAAGTTCCGCGAGGGCTTTGTCCAAGTCTTTTGTGTCGTCTTGCTTCTTGTCTTAAGGCAGGGGCGGGAGAGGTTGTTGTTCAGGTAACCTATCTCTCCCTCCCCTGGTCGCTCTTGCAGGTATGGTGCAAGTATGATGGCCCTTTGAAACAACCTGTGATTCAAAGGTGTCGGGGAGGATATCTGCTTCAGGGCGTTCACGGAGAACGATGCGAGTGAATGAGTCGAATAACATGATGTGAGTTGTCAACGTCGATTTCGTGAAGTGAAGAGAAATATCAAAGGAACCTGTACGAGTGCATCGAAGACTTGATACCTTCCGTGGTCGTCTCTGCTAAGATAGAGTCCGAGTCTCGGCTATAAGTATATGACAGGAGAGACCGCTCATGCAACGTGTGCAGTTTTGAGTTGGAAACACGGAACAAGATCCATCTCAGCTCATCCCAGAGGCTCAGGGAAAGACTGGCAGGTTGGTACTACTGAAGAATGGCTAAACATGACACCAAGAAAAGTACAGACGCAAATTAGATACAGGCAAAACATGATTAATCGTGTGCTTGCATTCCAAGTCGACGTTTGAGCATGTAAACAACACTGGTCCGTTGAACGTCCGAAACAAGTTGTGATCATGACCGACGGATCATTGGGGCGGGTAACAAGCCCATCAAACCAAAGACGAGGGCATACAATCCAGAGGCTGGATTCGGAATCAGTGGATGGTCAAAAGCGGAGCACAGTAGAGATTACCTCCGATGGTACCCTTCAAGTATCCTAGACTTGACCATTTTCCAAGTGTGATGGAAAGGAGTGACCAGCCAGCGACGATGGCGGCGGTCAGAGTTGGAATTACGCGTGAAAGGACGCCAGATTTCCTCCATGAACGATACTTTGAAAGAGTCTGAGCAGACAACGCGGCTGGTAACTGTGAAAACTCACGTCGGGCTCAACCCCTCGGAGCCAGTGCACGAGCAAGACATAGAGGAACAGGAAGACTACAAGCCCGCCCAGACATGATGCAAGTAGTGCGACTGTTCTATTCCAGGTCAATCGCAGCAGGACAAAACGAGCACGTAACCTACCTCGACCAGTCGCCTGGGCTAGCGTCGGGTGTGGACAGCAGGCCGAAGAGAATGCGATGCGTGTTGAGGAGAAACGTGACGGTGGCGCCAGGGATGATGAATTTGAGCTGACGAAGTGTGTGTCTAGAGAGTGCACGCAGACGTGGACCGGCCATGGCAGTGATAGAGGCGAGTTGCCAATGCACACTTGCTGGCAGTTGGCCCCAGGCTGGTGATCAGCTGAGACCGTAACCAAACGTCACACGGTACAGTATTCGCTTGCGAATTGACCAGGACCGCTTATTCTCGTTGTCCTTGGCCCAGATAACTTGCGCTGGCTGCGAGCTTGTGGACCCGTTTGTTCACAATCCGACCCCAGATTGAATTCAAGGACGAACGCTGGACTTGGACCCTAAAGCTAGCTGAGGCGATGACTCAATTGATTGCCATATCGAGCCTGGGGTGGAAGACGGAGTACCTTGCAGCACGACGACGAGACGTTTAATTTGTGCTCCATGTCTCGGGGAAAACCGGCTAAAACGCTAGTGATCAAGGTTCCGCGACACGGTGCCCAGCGTATAGGTCTCAAGTTCAGCCTGTCGGTCGAAAATCTCGTCCGAAAAGAATACGCGGCCAAGTCTGCGAAGCAACGGCCACGCGTACGCTACCAACATAACAACGATCCACCAGCAGGCGCTCTGGCACAATCAATCGTCAGTTTAGCCCCCCGACATTATACATGATACTAATCATGTGGATTTCGACTGTAGGAAGCTGCCTCGGAATGGAATTCACTGTTGACTAGTGCTCGTGCACAAAGGGGGCCACAATGGGACGTGGGGACCCAACAGTCAGTAGAACCACTCCAGTTCCGCCATATACAAGCATCTGATCTTTGATAGATTTCAAGTTGACTCTGGGTCAGCTCTCTACTACGACCCTACCCCGCTCCTCGAAGTGCTCAAACAGCAACGTCCTCAAGAGGAAGACCACATCCAAACTCCCGCACGTCCGGGTTCAATGCAGCCTCCGGACTTCCGCCACGAGTCTCCTCGTATCGCTCGAATTCCTTCTGCTTCTGCAGTTCAACCCAACTACCCCTACGGGTCTCCCCGTCACCCACAGCATCAACCAACAGCCTTCAATCCGATCCCTGCGGGCCATTTCTATGGTGACCCTCGCACGGCTGGCGGAATGGGCAGTATGTCTCCAGACATTCGGAGACGCACCGGGAGGGTTGGACCCGATGAGGGATTCATCACACTCCATGGTCCGTGAGAGTACCAACAGATACTATCTATCTTTGCAGCTCCACATATGAAGTGGCTGTATTCAGCCTGCTCTTGGGAATTACTACACAACTATGCAAAGCACCATTCTTTCCAATACATTCTTCTCATTCATTGTGCCCGTTCCAAAAGTATCAGCACCACCATCATGGTTTTGTGGTTAGGGAAATCCGTGGTCTTAGTTGCCTAGCGCGTTGGGACTCTTCGCGTGACCGCAGGCGCTTTCCCAGAATTAAAATACCACGCTTTTGCGGCGACTGTTCCTCTTCCCTTTCCTGAACGACTTCTTCCTCCCGTGTTAACCCATCTTCAAGATCTTCGGGTTCCTCGGCCTCTCCTGAACCTTCACGCCCACTAGCCCCCTCAACCCCGGTCCCTTGCTCGCTTGTTGGTTCATTAGCAGGTGTCCTATTGGCCTCCTCTACGGCCGAAGCCAGCTCTGCCTCTGACGGTGGGCGACACCTGGCACTGCGAGGTTCCTTCAGGGCCTCTGCTACCGTCAGAGTTAAAAGCCGATGACCTGGACAGTCAGGCGTACAACGACGGTGCTTCTTTGCAGAAAGGGCGTGGCGCGGTAGAGAAGCCTGCTTGCGTGGCCACAGAAAGGATTGAGACTCATTTCGACACGGAAGCGGGTTGCACGTATGAATGCAGACTTCGAAGTCAATAGAATTGAGACTCAGAGGGTTATTGCTTGTCTGTGGCGCAGGGCTCACACGGATGGATGAGTCGGCAGTAGTTTGCTGTGGAGAAGAAAACACCTAGCTTCCGTGTGGGCAACCGACCAAAAATGTGTAGGGATATTGTCCACTCACGTGTTGTTGCACATCCTGGGCCCCGTTGTTTTCCCCCGATGGCCTCCTGATGGGCTTGTTCGCCTCTATGAGACGGGTATACCGAGCAATCAGACGGCCAAGTAACGCTTACACGAAATGGGATTTTCAACACAATCATATCGCTACGTTTGTTGGTGTTCGACGGTGCCGGTGCGGCTTGGTTTTGCTCAGAGTCAAAGGAGGCAAGCTGCTCGGATGATAACTGAGCTCGGAGAAGTGTGACCATGGCCTCTAGATCTTGAACTCGTTTTACAGACTCTTGACAAGCAGTACGTTGGTGCTCCACCGCTGCCTAGTAAACAAGGATATGGGTATCGCAGTTGTCTCAAAAAATATGGAGAACAAACTGTCTGATCCGCAAGTGCACTGGTCAGCCTTTGGATCTCTTTCCTCTCCGTCTCCAGGAGAGACCTGCTCTCTTCTGCGGCCTTAACCTGTGCGCTGAGCTCCGTTTCCCGTAGTTCTATTTCAGATGCACGGACCCGTGCTGACTGAGCGTCCCGTTTCCAGTCGTTTCCGTATTTCTGCCATTGTTGCAGCAGCTGCTTAAGCCGACTTATTTCCTGGTTCGCGAGGTCAAGTTTTTCGAGCGCGTCCTCGAGCTCGGTCTTAGAAGGATTAGCTTGTGCCGTGGTGCCGTCGAGTATACGCTCTGGGGAGGGTTGGTTGTCGGTATCCGCCTTGGCGGAGGCAAGGGCTGCTCGAAGTTGTTCGCTCTGAACCTCCAACGATTGTTGAATGCGTTGTAGTTCCTCCTGAAAGATTCGTTCAGTGTGAGGTATATCAGGCAGTCGATACGAAAGTCCCAGACTGCACCTCAGCTGCTTCACGTCTCGTCCGGGACTCCTCCAACTCTTCTTCCTTTACCTGAAGTTCGGCAACGAGAGCATGACATCTCTCGCGAAGATCCTCTGCCACCGCCGATCCCTCATCTCCCTCAATTTCAAGCATCCCATTATCAACCTCCCCGGTTTCCTCGCCCTGCATTCCTGCATCAAGGTTCTGTTCGACCTCTCCTTCCGAGTCACCCCAATCCGAAGGATGAACGTCTAGCCGTGCACGAAATTTAGCAAAGGATGCCATGAGGGCGTCACATCCCACCGCCAATGTCTTTCGCTCGTCAGCCCATTTCGCGGAGGACTGTGTAAGTTGGTGCCGCAGGTCGGCGACAACGTGCTCGAGTTCGAGGTTCTTCTGCAAGAGGTCATTGAGATGGGGTCTCAGCCTAGTTGGCGGTGCCATGGTCTGCGATTGCGAGTGATGCAGGAAATGATGGCCTTGAAACGTTTAGAATCTCTTGAATTACCTCTGGCGAGTCGTGACCCTCCTCCTGAGTCTGGATATAATGTTATAGTTGTCGATAAAGTTCTTCGCGGTAGGTCTTCAAGTCCTTTCACACGAGGTTGCGTCTCGAGATGGGAATCACCCTACGCCGACATTTGCTTAGCCTTGCAACCTCAGCTTTATGCAAAGCTGCCACTGCAGAAGTGACCAGGCCAGCCTGGAGCTAGGACAGAGCTGAGTGCATACCTGTCCTAGACCTCCACCACGTCCACTCGGGGCGACGGCAAAATGACAAGACGAAGGACACCCGGTACAGCGTAAATTATTTAGGTTTCGCTACATTGGAGTCCCCAGTGATGACCCTTAAATGCGTCTATCGACGTCTGGTCGCTCGAACGCGACTCCGATCCGCCTGACGCCCGTGTCGGATGCCAGTTTGGACTGGTCAGGAGGTTGCTATCAATAGAGCAGTGAGAATTTGAATGTTCTGGAACACACAAAACGGAGTATGTATGATACGTCTTGACCCACGGCTTGAACTGCATTGCTTATCATCGATAGCACGACACGAACCAGCAATGTCTTCCACCAAGAAACTTCCGTATGGTGAGTTGACTGGATCGGTAGCTCGGGATACATTAACATCTGGTGGATATCAGTGAGGCTTGGAAATTCCGGCTTGAAGGTCTCAAAGATCATCCTCGGGACCATGCAGTATGGTGATAAGGGGTGGCAGGAATGGGTCTTGGGCGAGGAGGAAGCTGTTGAGCATATAAAGACAGCGTAAGTGATATCATCAGACATCGTGGTTTCGACCTTGAAGTTGCACAGATACGAAGCTGGAATTCAGAGATCTGATACCGCTGATGTGAGTTTATCCGTCGCGACCTGCTCCATATGTCTGAAGCACTCTAGACATGCTCGAATGGCTACCCAGAAGTCATTCTCGGAAGGGCGATCGAAATATTTGACCTGCCCCGTGATCCTCGGTGCACGCGTCAACGGCGATTGGACGAGGGCACTCAACAACTTTGTCCGTGAGTCGCAGCAGTGACGGACGAGACGTGCAACCACAAGGACAAGGACTGGAGCGTATCGGTCCCTGTTCAAGTCATGATCGACGGACCCTACGGGGGATCGAGCGTCGATCTCGGGCAGTACGAGACGGTGCTACTCGTCTCGGGGGGCTCCGGTGTCACCTTCACGCTCGGTCTATTCGACGATATCGTAGGCCGATGTGTCAAGCTGCGTCAACGCGGCGGCGAACGAACTCGACGGATCGAGTTTGCGTGGTATATTCGGTTGTTTGTTAAGCGGCCTTTTCCGCGTTCCCAGCGCCTCGATCCGAGTTCTCATGTCTACATCTGTATCTCTTCGCCGTGTTTTCTTCTTCTTTATAGGCCATATTCCATGGTTCGCACCCATGTTGACAGACATTGTCAACACAGCGGTCAACGCCTCGATCCATCTGCATATCTCGATCTTCGTCACGTGTTTGTGCGTTCCAGAAGGGGTGCCTCTGATCCCAAATTGTGATGTGACGTTGACAAGGCCGCCGATCTACGGGTTACTTCAAGACCTGACTGGCCCTCCGAGCGCTTCGTCCTCGTCGACGGGTTCGGTCGAAGATGGTAAATACCTTCACGGTATGAAGCGGATCGAAACGAGTGGTTACACAGGGGGAGTGGCAGTTTGTGCGAGTGGACCGGCGAGTTTGACGATAGAAGGGCAGAATGCAGTCGCTCGGTTGGGGATTGAACTGGGCGGGGTGGCTATCCACGTTGAGCAGTTCACGCTGTAATGTTACAACGCCCGCGATACGGGGTATGTATATGTGTATGTGTATGTATATAGGCTGTACAGCATGATGGGGTGAAGATGGAATACGACGGCGCGTTTCTTGGTCTCGTGTGTTATTTCCGGCGCTGCGACTTAGTCCATGTTGACCGTGACGATAGGCTACACCAGGCACATATCTTTCGATCATGGACGTTCCGTCGATCAGTATCCGCAACCCGGAGGCATAGAAAGCAGCCGCACCGATGAGCGCCGTGCGGGGGGGCACAACGTACGTACTTGGTATTGGACTTGAATGGCGACGTTCGATCCCGCGGAGACTGGCGTCTGGAAGTGGGAGCATGAGGACGATTTCTTGGGCGATGGCGCTGGTCGCGAGAACGGCGCTGGCGAGGAGCGTCTTCAAGTGCATCCGGATCGCAATGTTTCACGGAGGGGAGGCGGAGGGTATCGGCGTTGGTTATCCGTATGACATCAATACATGCAGGTTTGCTCATAGTGATTGTGGTAGTCTAGCATTGTCACTTGAACGTGAGAGTAGAGTTGGAAACACGCCCGTGGTTCTTGGCAAAGTCGCTCGCTTGTTGGTAGAGGTTCATTTTTGGTAATGTAATCCTAAATTCGGACCGCTGCCTCTCAGACAGTGAGTGAGGGTGTGACCAACAGATCACATTGACGAACTCCCAGGCGGGTTAAGTTGGTACAAAGAAAGAAGGCATAACATGCGTACGACATAGCAGTTCTACTGCGAGATCTGTAAGCTAAGCCATCCGGAGTAGCGCGTTTTACCCTGGAGAATGATCTGAACACCGTCGGGTTTCTTGACATCAACAAAGCCGCGACGCCGCACGACCTTACCAGAAACGGTGTCCCGACCACAATTACGATAACGACATTCGAACGTGTATGAAAAATCGTTGCCCAGCTTACGTCGCCATTGCTGAGGGGTGCCGCAGACTGGACACTGCACGGGGAGATAGTAACCCCATGGACGGTAGTCTCGGTGGGCCCAGAAATATCTTGTAATTTTGAGTGAGTCGGACGTGCGCGTCAACACGTAGATGCCGGAGTGATGGCCGAGCTTGTTGGATGAGCCGAGAGCATGCGGGACCGCATCTTGCATATCGTGGCCTTCAATGAAAACCGCTTCGGCTAGGAATACAACGAAGGGCCAGCACGCGCTTGGATGCAGACGAACCGCGTCGAAAGTGCGATAGTGGTTGCGAACCGGAATCTTGAAAGGAAAGTTAGATGGTACGAGAAAATGTAGAACAGATAATCATACCGGGTGATTGAAGCACAAAACTGATTAAAACTTTCGACCTTGTTGACAACAGCTCCACAGGCAAACATGATGAAAATGGAGTCGGGCGTGATCTTCTCGAATGGCGTTAACAACACGTCGAGCACCGTTCCGATGGTGGATGCGACCTCTAGCCTCCTCTGACGTGAGAAGCCGATCATCAGATCGCCCCGGTCATCCTCGCTATGTGACGTGAGCGTGAAGAGGATGTTACGGTTGTCCATTTTGCCGATGTCAATGGCTAACGCCGTCGCCTGTTGTTCGTACTCCTTACGAGTAGCACCTGTCGTAAGGTTAAAAGTGATCGTTTTGACGATCAATTCTCCTGAATGTGTGAAGTAGGGCCGGAGGAATTCCTCTAGCATGCAAACGGGGCCGCCAGACGGCAATGTGTGGACACGAAGATGGATAAGAATAGTTGAACGAGACGAGACGACAGAACTGATTGGAAGTTGGAAGTTGGAAGTTGCCAGTGATGGTAGGAAAGTTGGATTGAAGCACAGGGACCCCGTCACGATAGAAGCCCTAGTTGTAAAAACGAAGGTCAGGTTAGTGTCCCTTTGACAATATATTACAATCCTGCGTACCAGATACGGTGAAACTTTGCCACTGCGAACGTCGTCCAACCAGTGACACGAAACGCACAGGAACTTGACGTCTTCCTCCAGAACTAGACTAGTATACTGGGTAGGCACAGACATGCAGAGGTGGCATGAAGCACGCGGACAACTATCGCAGTTGTACAGACGGCCTCCATCGCCACACATATGGCAGAACTAAAACCTACCATACGTTAGTGGTATTCGTTTAAAGAAATGAGATAACTCGCGTCGTTCTTCAGATCTGCATTTCCTGTGGGTAACGCGGTCAGAGACATGGACGCGAAACATTGCCGATCTGGTACAATCAACGTCGACGGCACTTCTAGGGGTCTCAGTCTGGCGGAAAGCTGTAGCGCAGTGGCCGCGGCAGCTTGACGGTTTGGGACAATCTTGATGGTGACGCGCGGAGCTTCCCCACCAGTAGTTTTCGTGGCTGTCTGCTTCGTTCGTGCCATGCTGACCGCGCCGAACCTACGAGCGGACGTTTAAAACTATGAGCTCGCCGGGTAAGTGCAACCAAACAAGTACCAATATCGCGTGCGACTCACACAAGCTTCAATGTTGCAGTGACGGCGAGTCGAGTTGAGAGACCATGGTGGATGCTGGATATTTCCAGCTCCTCGTCGTTCCCTGTCGTCTCACCCCGACTACTTGACGGTGGATGCTGGACATTTCCAGCTCCTCGTCGTTCACTAGTGGATCCGCGGCAGTAGGCGATGACAATGAATCCATAGAAACCGATGCGGGTGCGGTAGTGAATGTCAACGGTCTGGTCACCAGACTAAGTAGCAAGGTTGGCAACAAACAAAGCACATGACGAGGGGTAAAAGGGTGGGGATGTCAAGTGAACGTTTCCGAACCCCGGCTCTGCTCCAACTTCGAATTCTGCTTCGACGTTTTCACTGGTCATCGTTACCACCTCTGCTACTTATGTCTATCCAGTTCCACCGAAGCCTTCTAGCCCTACAGACCGTCAAGTCACCTCAACCACGGGCGTGTTTCCAACTTTACTCTCACGTTCAAGTGACAATGCTAGACTACCACAATCACTATGAGCAAACCTGCATGTATTGATGTCATACGGATAACCAATGCCGATAGAGTGCCTCCGCTAGGGGGATTGCACCAGTCGTGACATAAATTAGTGACAGGTTATAAGCTGCTTCCCGAGCCACAGAAACGTCCTGAAGCAGTCCTGTGTTTAGACCGTTATAGAAGCAGGACCGTCTGACTCACATTATCCCCTCGATCCTCCACGAGTCGGAGCACCTTTTCGTAGTGAGTGACTGCAAGGGTGTGCAACCCTACGATTCAACCATCCATCAGGCAAGTCATGAGAACCAGTAACACTGCTAACGCCCACCTAGCTGCTGGAATGCTCTGCCAAAATTAAATTCAATTTCGGGCAGCACGTGTTCGCCAGCTTGTCTCCGTGCGGCTCGGTACTGCGAGAGACATGCCATACCCTTGGGCCTCTGATATTAGCAGCACAAGATTTGGTCATGGTTGTCATACCTGAGCGATGAGGTGATTGCGATTATCCACTTGACGTTGCATAGCCCTACCCAGGGACGAAAGGGCGAGACACAGGCATATAATCGGATCCTCCTGACAATAGTCGTACCCGTGTAATAGATAGACTAGCTCGTCTGTCAGCACGCAGTGTAAGCCATTTGATTCCGTGACATCTTACATATCGCGCTCTGATAGCTCTTAGCCGCAAGGCACAATTGCCCATACAATGTGACCGGAATCGGATTGTGCTTCGTTGGCAGCCACAAGGGTTTCCTGTCACTCGCAGGAGCAGTGTCAGCCGCGTCGCCGGCATCGTCGGCGTCGTCTTCAGGCACATCAGCTCCTTTGATGGTTTCATCATCGCCCGCCGACTTGACAGTCCCTAAGTGATAGCGCTGGCTCGAATTGTTCCATTTCAGGAGTTCAGGCGTCTTCACAGCAGCATCGCTCAGCCGAACCTCTCGAAGCATGTGTTTCTGTAATGTAGAACTGATAAACGAATCGGCAGGCCGCAAGCCACTGGCAAGTGAGGATAAAAGTATCCGCATGGGCTCATTGTTGAATTGATTGGCGTTGACCAGTTTCCGACATTGCTCGACGACGACGACGTAGTCTTCAACAGCCATTGCACATGCTAACATGGGGGATATGGGCGAGTATTCGAGGACGAAGCTCTACAAAGACATACTGATAATTGCGAGCCGGATAGTAACTTGCTTTTCTTTGCTTCGGTACCCATTCGACATTAGGATGTGACGCAAAACTTCATCGGCGAGTTCGTACTCTCCTCGTCTTGTTAATATGAATGCATACTGCACACCAAGACAACCTTAAATACGCCTTATAAAATGGAGAAATCACCTCACCTGCATGAAAAGTCGCAACCAGCTTTCAAAGGAGACGCCGCGGAACGAGTCAACCTTTCCAGGTTGCTGACTATCATCTTTCGACCTGCGCAGATGCTTGTCCCGTTCTGCGTAGATCAGCCACACAGAGACACCAGAAATCAGCAAGAGACGAACCGATGAGTTCTAACCTCGACGCCATTCTTTCTTCCTCTGTTTCGTTCTGGCGCTGCTGTCGTCGTCTAGGAAACATACCCCGAAAATCATTGTGCTGCCAAGTAATCAGCCAGTACGGGATACAAGAACTTGAAACACATACCCTGCTTGTCAAGAACAAATTCCGCGTCTCCCTGAACATTTCTACAAGTTTTTCAGCTTCCAACATCCACTCCCTGACTACTTCGTCGCTACGTTCCACGGTCAGGATACTTGGCCATAGCTCTTCAATCCGTTTGTACCCAAGTAAGACCTCCTTCTCACGTTGTTCCTCAAGAGCCTTCAGGTCAGCCAAAGTAAGTCGGCCATTCTTGGTGGCAGCTCTTCCCTTTGGTCGGATATGGGACTTTTCATCAAACAGGGAAGCACCGAGCTGGGAACTCGAGGGTGCACCAGGGAGTACTGTGCCTTCTGCTTGCCCTGGGCGACGCTTCCTAGCATCAATGACTGAGTGGCAGATCATTTACGTTGTAAATTGCAATTGTGTAAAAAATAGGTACCTTGATACACCAGTTCAAGGGCTTTTCGGGGCTCATCCATGATTTCATAAAGTTCTGCAAGCTTCATCTTGGCATCGGTATTTGCAGGGTCTACATCGATGACTTTACATCGGGTCAGCGCTTCGCGGTGCTCATAATCAACAATCAACGACAGACCCACCCTGCTTGTAGACTTCAGATGCTTCGCGTATATCACCCTGCATTCTGCGGCATGTGGCGATTTGAACAAGAACATACAAACTACTGGTCTATACAGGCATCTTAGGGGAAATATTGATGATTAGCATGAATATGGCATACCGCAGGATCAGCACCAAGGACCTCATAGATCGGACCAGCGTCGGAATACATCTCCAGTTCGAAATAAGCGTCCGCGATTTCCCCAAACAAGGCAGCGTAATCTAACGCATCCTGTGACAAAACGATATCGGCATGCATCTGCGGTACCGCGATTTTTTTGAGTTCAACTCCACATTCATGAGAACGTTCCCAAACCTTGCCCTCATCCATGTCACCCATTTTGATCCGAGCTACTGCGAGCCGGTGACGGGCATTTATATCTAGTGGATAGAAGCCAGGCTGAACGTCCCCTGGCCGACGCACAAGTTCGGTTCCTTCTTGGCCAGGTCCATCGTACTCTCTGTCGTCTTCACAGACGTCCCAGAATTTCTGAGTTGTTCTGCCCTGAAGCCATCGACACCCTTTTCGGATCGTATCTATCGCCCGTTCATATTCATTCATTGTATTGTAAAGATCTGCGAGGACAAGCAATTCAATGAAACCAAACCTCGACTGTTCATTTTGCCCGGAGATGGATGGGTCCAGAGCATGGCCAAGGGGGTTTAAGGCTTGATGGTATTCTAGTGCATCCTGATAGAGGGAGGCACAGAGAGTAAATTCGGCGAGCTCGATGAGAATCGGTCGGAGCTCAGTGAGGACGGTAACGTCGTGCGGGAAACGCTTAAGGATTGCCAAGAAAGAATGACGAGCCTGGTGAACGAAACCGGTGGCCGATGAGTCACAGCAAGTAGACCTGATGACATCCTTACGGTTCGAAGGTCGCACATCTCCCTAGCAAGACTCGCACGATCCCAGAGGGCATCCACATTTTCGGGGTCGAGGCTGTACAGTTTCGTGTAACAATACAATGCCTGCTGGTTAAATCCGAGGTCCCTAACGAATTTCTCAACAACGAAAGTTCGTTGCTTGGATTGGAAAGTTACCTGGATTGTCGGGCTAAGCGTTCCCACTCTTCTGAGTCGCGTCTAAGATGAGCAGCCATGATGCGAAGCTGAAGAGCCTTCTGGGGTTCGTCCTTATCTTCGTAACACTGTGCAAGAACAGTCCAAGCAGGGATGGCGCGTGGCTCGATACGAATGACCTCTTGCATCACTCGAATGGCTTCAGTGAGGTTGTTGTCGATGTAAGCCTGGTTCCCCTCTCCTATGAACGCTCGAACCTGATGCGAGAGTACAGGTCCAACTCGACGTTCGCACTGTGTGATCATCCGCAATTTGGCACATGTAAGAATGCACTCAAACAGATATAATTTTTACCTTTTTTCTTTTCCTCTTCCCGATACCGGAAGCCTCCCGTAAATCATCCCGAAACAGGGCATCCTGGTCCTCAAGACGAATATCCCACTCTCGCTGTAACACCCCTGTACTCGAGATGTCATCTGCCGTCCGAATGTTGCGAACGAGGCGTCTGCACCAGCTGTTAAATGCCATGCACGTCCATCAAGTGCTAATGCACTTACTCGAAGTCTGCATCAACGTCTGCATCCCCAGATGCATGAGTTTGATCATCCAACTCCGATTCTTCGCTTTCAGAGGGTCCAGACCCAGATTCTTCACCCTCGTCTGAGTTGAAGTCTGAACCTGAGCTGATAGGGTCTGGATCGTCTTCATCTGTAAACTGTTCGTCCCTGCCTAGCAACTCTCAATGCATGCAGGTTTGCTCACAGTGATTGTGGTAGTCTAGCATTGTCACTTGAACGTGAGACTCGGTGAGAGTGAAGTTGGAAACACGCCCGTGGTTCTCGGCAAAGTCGCTCGCTCAGGCTTGTTGGTAGACGTTAGCTTCAGTTTTTCTCCCGCCAGTACTGTCTATGGACTAATTGCCCCTGACCGACCGCGCAAATAAATTGAAAAAAAGTTGGATTATGAATCTCACTCCCACCTCCGCCGCCACATCCTGAACGTAGGGACCGCACCTGGCAAGGCAAGCCTCCGCCTTTTTGTTATGTACTGCGTTCGGCTAGTTCAGGAACTGTGCTGGTTTGGGGTATAGTCGACTTGTTCTTCACCCTTATTCCCCTTTCTTGCTGAGTCCTGACCGTCCTCCGACAGCTCTCAAGAGTCAAAGGCCTAGTGTGAAAGGGTCGTCAGCCGATGACCCTACACACTGTCTTTGCGGATTACGGTGTCGAGGCCACTGGAGTCTGGACTTGGACTCATAACGCTAGGTTAAGTTTCGTCGCAGACTTGCCGAGGTCCTATCAGATAAGTGGCCAACGGACATAGAACTCGGAATCTTGGCAGCCCCATGAGCGATTCCACCATTATGGTCGTGACCACCGGGCAACTCTACTAAGAGCGTGTTCGGAACACACTAGCTGGCTTCGCCACCCACGTTCGCCTCGTAGAAGAGGAAAACAATCCAATTTGGAGTTCAACGGGCGGCCAGTGCTCGAGAGGCATGTGATGCTAATTCGCGATCGCTCGGATGCCTATCAGTTTTTCACGGGATCTCACGTATCTGCCATCACTGACTTCATGACAGCGTGAGTAAGTTGCAATGGATAGTCATCGTGTATGCAGGGAGAATATCCCTCAAGAAACCGTATGTATCCCATAGAATATGGGCCTCAGGCTATAATATGCTTCCTCTGGCGATCTTTAGAAATCCCTCACATTAAACGCACCGAATCACTTTTATCTCATGGGTGGCAGCTCTATGGTACAGCCTTGGTGTCTGACAGTGAAAAGTGGGTCGCCGGCTTTCGTTTTTCTTTCCTACGCAAGTTGATGTGAATTTAAAGTCCCCTCAACGGTCATGCATGTCGTAGGCATTCCCGCCACCATATTCCGACTACTATATCGCTGGCGTTTGTCCAAGTTTTGGTGGGAGGACACATGGGCCACCATGGCCCTCATATGTGACATTGGGTGTCTCGCCAGTACATATTTGGATGCAAACGGCCCCCAACAATCGTTAGTTCCCCTGACATACGACGTCTGTGTGGCTGAAAAACCGTGCCTTTCAGTACATGTACTACCCCAGATAACTCTCCAAGCAAATTGGATCGTTTCGCTGACCATCACTTCCGTCCTCTGGTAAGAGCTGCAAGGAGGGGATCACGAGCCAACTCTCTACATCTTTGACTATAGGTTCGCCCGAATGAGCATTCTGTGCTCGATAGTTCGGATCGCAAATCCGGCGCGAAAGTTACGGCTCGTTGCCTATTGCATCGGTGGCATGTTCGTAGCTATGGAGGCAGGACTGCTAGCCCAGAAAATTTTCATCTGTATGGTGGACTTCTGCTTTATCACAGACTCTGGCCATCGCGCAACTCGTCAGTGAGTGATTCTCTGCTCACCTTCCCCGGATTCGCATCAACTTCGAACTGATATGGTTTGTCGGAACTCCACAGCGGATGTTATATCGGATATCGTCCTCGTAGCCGCGCCGATTCGGTTTCTCCGAGACGTGAAGCTTTCTCGAGACCGTCGCATCCTCATTATTTCCGCGTTTTCCGCCTCCATACTCATTACCGCAGTCACCATCCTCCATTCTGTCCTCCTTTTCAGATCACCCACAAACGGAACATTTATCATTGGCCACCTAAAGGTAAAATGGCCTATGCTTCACCTCGGGGAAGGACACTTATCATAAACCCCTCCGATACCTATACACTAGGCTTCCCTCGCTTTGTTATTGTCCAACGCCCTCGTCCTGGTCACGTTTGTCTATTGCTTGTGTCAAAAGTCGGTTATCGACCTGGAGCGCGTTATGACCGAAGACTGTGGCAATGGCATCGGCAGTAATGCCGTGGAATTCACCACCATCATTGACCTTCCAAGCAAGCTTAGCTCAAGCGGTCACCCCGGGACTTCCGGGGTACAGAGTAGAGGGGATACTACCTACACCAAGGCGCGTACGTTGGGCACGTCAGCTGGACTGGAATGAGACCTGTCCCATACTGAAAAAGCGACTGTATTCAAAGGGGGCCCGAGGGGTCAAGGTGTGATGACCATGTGTGTAAGGTGTATGTAGGCGTGCTATCCGCGGGT
>JBBPNY010000524.1:0-16245 GCA_038091165.1 Rubroboletus pulcherrimus
TTTCGAGAGATACCCCTCAAGGGTATCAAAAAGGGCGGTGAAGAACGCGTAGCAGATGGTCCTGTAACCTTGCTCAGTAGGGGGGAATTTGGTCAAGATTTGTGATGGGATCGCGTCACGCCCAGGGAAACCTAATTGGTCGTTCTCCCCGCGCAAGTTCATGTAAATCACTATGACACCCTTCTTGCTTAACTGAGATCGATTCAGCCATCACAGATGCATATGAAAGACAAGGAGCCCCATTCACCTCAGTTAACATCCTTGATTTGCCAGTGCCCGAACTCTGGACGATGGAACAGAACTTGGCGTAGTAGAGGGGATCGTCCACGGTCTTGAATAGCTTTTCGTTGTGTGTCAAATACTCGTAGAAGCCGTCAACGGCTGCGCCACGGTACTTTGCTTCAAAGGACCCTGACAAATTTCGATGAAGATCTAGCAAACGATGTCATTACTCATGCTAGATGACTGGTGTGATGGGAAGTACCAACCCTGTTCAATACCAGCGACTGTTAGTGATCTAGGTGGGGGTTCCGGCACCGATTCTGGTGCTTTGAGAATCGCTGGCGGAATGACCAATAAGTCATGGGTCGTTAGCAGATCATGGACACGCACCAAGGTTTCGAATTTCGCGGTATGATTTATGCTCCCAAGCGGTAGCGAGCATATCCTGTAACTCACCATGGGTCTTGATCAGCTTTTTGGGCCGAGCCAGACCAGCCAGACCAAGGTACTTTGGATCCAAATGCCCCTTGGAGTTCCCAATTATAGCGTTCAGAAGCTGAGCATTTTCTACGTCGGAAAGAATCGCGGCATCACTGATGTCTTCTTCTTGCATGGCTTCATTAACAGCCTTGTCGAGCTCATGATGAGTGGCGTCGTCGAAGCGGTCTGGCAGACTCTGGAGAGGCATGTTATCGTTCCATCGGACCAGTTGACGCGCCACTTTTATATCGCCAACCACTGTGGGCACCCACAATTGATGTACCGCAATCTATCCACAGCATTTGTGGTCCAAATCGGAGCTGCCGCGTTTCGATTGCCACCCAATCAAATGTTGTCCCGTCTATCAACACGATTAATTATCCGGTGACATGAAAACAATAACCTGCCACTCCACAGAAGATCCACAGGCTCTCTTTGCCGGTGGATGCAAATCAAAGCACCATAATATGACGCTTACATAATCGTGCGGACAAACCCTAACCCGAGAACAGGGTTAACGCCGTGGAGTGTCAACGTGTCAAAGTTGAACTTGACCAATACCATATACGATTGAGGTTGTTCTGGACTGGAAGACCTTTGCTATTTCGTTTTCCATCTGGACATACTCACGACCACTTGCCTGGATGAGGCTGCCTACATTTGCTGCACTCTTGTTACTGGTCTCTCCAGTGCTCGGTGAACTGTCAAGTTCATCGGGTTCGATAGCCCACCCCAATCTTCAACCTCTCATCACTCGCGCAGATGTCCTCCTTTCTGCTGGTCATTTCAGTGATGCCGCCAAGACGTACACGGACGCCATTTCGCTGTCGCCGGGCGATTACCTACTCTTCTACAAGCGCGCCACCGCCTACTTCTCGCTCAGCAGACATTCCAGTGCATTGGACGATTTCTCCAAAGTCCTTGAATTAACCTCTGGCGAATTTGATCAGGCAATCATGATGATGGCAAAGATATACACCAAGGATGGAAATTTTGTTCAGGCCATGAGCACCCTTGATACCTACGCGTCAAAAGTTGCCGGTAGTCCCGCCGTCGACGAATTGATGCTGGACATTAACGAAGCTCAAACAGCCGCGAAGAAAGCGAGTAATGCCAAGCGTGCCCAACTTTGGACAGTTTGTTCGGAGGCGGCGACGCAGGCTCTCAGGGTAGCTAGTCACAACACTGAGATTCGTCGAATTCGCGCCGAATGCAATCTTGCAGGAGGTGACCCACAAGGTGCCGTCGTCGATTTGAGGTTGGTGTCGTCTATCCATGGTTTATTACGATGCTGATTTACATCCCTACAGCCGACTGTCGCGTCTCTCCCAACCAACCACGTCCTCCCTCATGCGTATATTCCGATTGGCATATTTCCTTCTCCCACCTTCCCAATCTACATCCTCACATACATCTCATCTCGCTCCTCTTAAACACTGTCTACTACTAGATCCCGACTCACCTTCTTGTAAGCCTGCTCACAGGCTAGTCAAGACACTCGACAAGGCTTTCACCAAACTCGACAAGCACATTCAGGACAACGACTGGATGGGTGTAATAAAACACGTCGCCGGTTCATCGAGAGAGTTCCCAGGGGACGGTTTCGCGTCCACATTTGAAGATGCACTCCAGGCACATGGTTCACCCGAGCTCCTCGCTTCGTCCTCCTCCGTACCCATCCCCGACATCCGACTTTCAAGTCCGAGGCGTGCACACATCCTACGGTCGATGTGCCGTGCGTATACCAAGCTCAATCTACCGAAGAAGGGTGAGGCGTGGTGCGATGCACTCCTGGCGATGTCGGAAGACGCTCTCAGGGCTGCAAGTGAAATGATGTCTGAGGGTAATGCAGAGGTCGACGGATGGATTGGCAAGGGTGAGGCGCTGCTTATTCGTGAGGAATGGGATGATGCTGTCAGGGCATTCGAGAGAGCAGCGGAAGGTAGTGGCAGGAGTGACCGCGATGTTAGTGCCTCGTCGTGTTCTTCAATTGATTGATTGCTAACTGTGCGTATCTTCCAGGTACTCAGTCGGTTGCAGAAAGCCCAACGACTGTTGAAGCAATCGAAACAAAAAGATTACTACAAGGTCTTGGGTGTTGCACGAGATGCCGATGCCAAAACTATCAAGAAAGCCTAGTACGCAGTCCTTTCTTTCTGTCGGAATCAATGTGTATTCACATCGAGATCAGCCGTAAAGCCGCCATGACCGCGCATCCGGACAAGGGTGGATCAGAAGCAAAAATGGCTACCGTCAACGAAGCATACGAAGTCCTCAGCAATCCTGGTGAGCCTTCCTAATATTCACTTGATGAAACGCGTTTTAATAACCGATAAATCCGCAGAACTTCGCCAGCGCTTCGACAATGGCGATGATCCAAATGACCCGAACTCCCAAGGTGGCAATCCATTCGGGGGCTTCCAGGGAGGAAGTCGTGAGCACCCGTTCTCCCAGTTCTTCCAGGCCGGTGGAAGGGGTGGTGGGTTCTCATTCAGGTATGGACACTAGTATTGATGGGCAGTGCTTCGATGCTGGGTTCGTGGGCATGATGCTAGACGACATTGGGATGCTGCACGACTCGCTGAACGAGATCGAGGATAACTGTAGATTGGGGTGGCTAACAGGCTATCCTCATTGTATCATCATATCCCCATCAGCTTCTCTACCTCGTTCATTACAGAGAATGTGACACCGTTTGCTAACCGCTAAGCACGCCTGCTGGATCGATGAAGTGTGACAGCTGTACTGGCGAATAAGTGTACGATTGAGCTCCTCACGGGCACTTCCTTCGATCTCCAAAAACGTTCGTTTCAACGCATCTGCCCTCTTTTCGCGTACTCTACAAGCATGAATGCTCATCCGCAAAGACGCAGACACAGCGGAACAAGGTTTTGTCGAGTTTTCGTGACATTGACCACTTCCAAAATGCACTTCACGATTCGTTCGTCAACTTTTCTGCATCTGTAGCATTGACTGTCTTCGATCCGGATTGGCGGTGCGCACGAGCCATCGAGCGCTGATAGTGATTTAGATACTCGCCTCGCCCCTTCTCGCGGCACATGACTGTAACGGGCTGTGAACATGGCAGCTTGATATGTATAGACGAAGTGGCAGAAATAAATCGGAAATCCCTACCGCATACATCCAAGCATCAGGGCCAAGGGTTCCGAGTCAGAACCAGGACCGACGACCGACCAGTGTGAATAATTTCGAACTCCCATAACCACAACATAGACGGTTTCCCTCTCCAACTCTTCATTGTGCGCCACTGCTTTTACGCCCACCCCTTGCATCCATATGTCATTCGCACGGGGACGTGAGTAATTGTCAACCCGGAGAAGCTCGGAGTCGCACCTAGAAACTACAACCATGGATTTGGAGAAGGCAAGGGAGCCGAAGCACTGCTGCAGAGAAACACCATACCAGGAAGTCCAAGTAGTAGTAGGATTGGAGAGGTGATCTTTTTCATAGAACAACCTCTTGAAGGGCTTCCTGAAATACACCGTATTCGCACATGAATAAGGTGAACGAGAGCCATCGATCAGGGGAGGAAATCCTCCAGCAGGGCCAGGATAGGAGAAACCCCGTCATTTCCGTGAGAAGGCAAAAGATCATCCACTGTTGCGTGTGACCGGACGCCGCGGGAGCTCGTGACTCCAAAGAGGGTTAGAACGTTTGATAGTCCAGTGTAGGCTATGCTTACAGGAGACTGGGCATGGGTGCGCCCTGGTAATGGTGTAGTGCAAGAAAGGGTATCGGGAAAACTCTTGACGGCCTACCTTGCACACGAGCCACCGGACTCTAAACACCCCCAAGGTGCGAATGTGACGTTTTACTAACATACAGCATGATGGGCTGCCGGACCTGCCACTGGCTAAGATGACGTTTCTCCGACAGGGAAGAAAAAAAGACGATGTTTGAAGTTTTTGTTGTAGATGAGAATCGAGTCCCAGCGAGAGTAGCATGGGAGCCGATGTGCACATTTCAGGACCCGGCTGCTATATCTTGTGTCTTGATCCTCCGTGAATAGCAGGCCAAAGCACCGATTGCAGCCATGTGGTATATCGAGCCTGAGTGCACGCGACAAATCCTGTTCCATGTATCAAAGCTACGGTGATTCCGGACTCACCAGTATTCCCACTTAGGCAGCCTCTGATGTGTTGTCCCTCATACTACTCGTGATCACGGATGTTCCGGTTCTGGTTGCGGTAATAATGCGGTACATACCAAAAAGGGGGTCAAACTTTGTAGACTGTTGAGTCCGGTGGTCCCGGTCACTGGTCTGGCGCTCTCCGGGCCAGTGATATGCTGAGCTCTTTTTTACTCACACTGCGATCTGACAGTAGAAGGATAGCGACGGATGGGGAAGCGTCTGCTCCACTGCCTCATTGGACCATCGTCGGACGACCACCTTTTGGTGGGGCTTCACCCTATTTACAGTGGGAACAGATAAAGGATCGATGGAGAGCCGCTATTGAGTGGATACAGACCCCTTAAGACGTCCTTCTTGGGTTATTCGGCTTTCAACCATGTCTTGTCCTTCAAGTTCGTTCGCCATGCCTCTGCCGGTGATGAGACACCTAGTGCAATTTTTGGTTGTGGGTTTATTTCTGTCACTGCCTATGGTGAGGGCATTCGACATGTCTGCAAACACGAACGTGAGTTGTCATTCGGTGTTAATTTTCTCGTCTTCACATTTCGTTCCAGCTGGCCGTGTAAGCAGTGGCGTTTGTTCTCGTCATCTCTTTGAACTTGCCGCGACGCTTTAGATACTGGGGCCAGAATTCATATGGCGCTACCAATCCAAGCGACACTGCCAACTGGCAACAGTCCATCTCTCACTACTGCCAAGTAAGTTACTCCACCTCCATTCTTCCAATGTTGCCCAATTTCGAGGTTGACGACAGGATGGCACCGTTGACATTATTCCGATGGCCTTTTTGGACCAATTCAAGTCGACAGGCGGTCTACCGTCCGTGAATCTCGCCAACGTGAGTTCAAACATGCTATTTTTCCGACGTGACAAATGGTCGACACTTGGAGTCCTCGTAGACGTGTAGTACATCCTCCAACGGGGTCTTTCCCGGGACTCAACTCCCAAACTGCACGTTCCTTGCTCCAGACATCCAGACATGCCAGAATGCAGGCAAGATCGTGACCATCTCGCTCGGTGGTGCGACTGGCGGAGCATCCTTTGCGAACGACGCCGAAGGTCAAGCTTTCGCGCAGACAATCTGGGACCTCTTCCTTGGTGGCACCAGCAGTACCCGTCCATTTGGTGGCGCGGTATTGGATGGGTAAGCCTCCGTCGTCCCTGGCATTGCATGCCATGCATGGCTTATCGTCGGAAAGGATCGATATGGACATCGAAGGCGGATCGCAGACGGGATTCACTGCATTCTTGACGACTCTCCGACAACTGATGGATGCTGGTAGTAAACGGTTTGTACTATTGTTACTATGGACATGCCTCTGCTCATATTCGTGTCCTTCAAGATATTACATTACCGCAGGTGAGCAAAGGGTATCAAGTTCGCACTCAACAGTTGCCCAATATCCTCCATAGCCCCTCAATGTCCTTATCCCGACGCATATATTGGTAACACGATCAACGCGGTGCCCTTTGATGCCGTCTTTGTCCAGTTCTGTGAGTATCGCAGATTACATAAAGGAGTTTGCGAGGCTCTTGCTGAAATGTCATGTAGACAACAACTATTGCGGGCTTAACAATTATAATAACCCGAATGTAGGTGATTTCCGATCACCGTGTATGCGCTATTTATGCTTACCTCACGCTAGGCCTGGAACTTCGCTACATGGTATCAATTGTGTAGCACCATTCTCGGTCCGGAGTATCTCATCCGTACAACAGGGATAATTGGGCCAAGACGGTGTCTCCTAATCCGAACGTGAAGGTGTTTATTGGTGGTCCTGCCTCTTCGAGCGCAGCAGGTTCGGGTTACGTCGACGCCTCAACAATCGCCACCATCATCAAGCAGACGAGCAGCCAGTATACGTCGTTTGGTGGTGTGATGCTGTGGGACATGTCACAAGCCTATGGTTCGTGTTCTCGATCGCAACCTCGATCATGGATGGGACTCACTGGGTGATAGCCAACAATAGGTATGATATTTCTGTGAAAAACGCGCTGACTGGTGGGTCTGGCGGAGGAACTGTGACAACCACGACAACCACGACAAGTAAGCCGGTCACTTCGACAACCCCAGTCACGACGAGCGTGCCTGCCACTTCGACTGCTCCACCGACCACGACTGTGGCTACCACCACATCAGCCGGTACGGGTTCTTGCGCCGGAGTTTCGCCGTGGCAGTCAGGTGTCGCCGTAAGCCATTCCCTTGGCGTCTCGCAATGTGTGTTTTAGCTGACAATTTGTTCCTCAATTAGTATGTGGGCGGTGATCAAGTCACGTACAAGTACGGTGGTAGTGGAATACATCCAAGTACCTGCGCTGACAAATAATTTTCAGTGGCCACCTCTGGACTGCGAAATGGTGGACATATAACGACATTCCTGGCGGTAGGTCTTGCATAAACTGGATCTCGTTGCGTGCGTGACGATTGACCCATCCTCACCCTCGCATAACAGGTGCAGCAGGTGTTTGGCTGGATGATGGGGCCTGTACAACGGGCTTTGCGACCGCCAAGATCGGGGGCCCCGGAAATGCGGCACAGGCAACCTTTGGAATCTTCCCTGCTATTGCGACAAACAATCCATGAACAGATGGCGTTGGACGATGGTCAGTCCTTGTCGTCACTGAACCAACTTGAATCGGCTGTCCGCGTGCTATGGATTGCACGGGGTTCCTTGTCGAACAGAAGTCTGGGGGAGTATAGTGTAACATCACTTGTATGTAGGATTTCAAAATCAACTATAACATCGAATACTGCTGGAGGGAAGTAACAAGTTCAACAGTCACGAGTCCATCTAGAATTTTGTGAGCTCAGTGGTCATGTCTTTTACTGACAGTCCGGGCGGTCCGGTATTCTACAAGCATCTCCCGGGCCGAGGCGTTCACTACCAGACGTCGGCCGGCTCGCATGGTAGCTGTTGGTCGCGGTGTAAGATGTTCTACTAGTTAGACCGCTAGCATTGTGTGTAATGCAGTTGGCGGTAATTATCCAAAATTAGACTGGCTTTCCCATGTTCATTCTCCGCTATACAGTCCTTCGCGCCTCTTATAGGACCATGACCATTTGATTCTGTGGGTTAGAGTGTCCAACGTCGGGCGTATGTGCTACGGGCACCAAAGACCTTCCAATGACGTTCATGGGGATTGCTGCACCTCGTCGAGTCACGAGTGCATACTACAGTCGGGCTTGTCATCATCCATAAAAAACCCTCCGCTCTCTTTTCCTACCGATATGCGCATGGGAAGACCTCACATGGCATAAAATTAGGTGCTCGGTTTTTCTCCTCGGTGTCCCATTCGAGAGCTCCCAGGTGCGGCTCGCAGATCTTTCTAGATTCCAGTCCGACGTTCCGCCCATATCTCATTCCAGCGGCCCGATGTATTGACGTATTGCCCTCGTGAACAAAGCTTGTGGGGACTCAAAGTTGTTCACTATTCCAGTATTTTCCCCTCCATGGTCACTGCGTTCTTCTACCGGGCCGCCAGGCCCTTCGGATGAATAGGTGTAGTATAAGATGGGAAGCATGGTCGTTCCTGGTGGCAGCAAACACTCAGGTGTTCAACTTGCAAGAGGATGTTCCCTTTATTCGCTCTTGCGTCTCTCTGTACGCTTGCGAACGCGGCGCCACGAGCGACATTGTCTAGCGGCTGCGTCGGCACGATCTCATCACTCGCTGATGTGAGCACCGCAGTTCAGTGTACGACCGTGAACATCAACCCGTTCACTGTACCAGCCGGGCAGATGTTCAACCTCGACTTGTTGAATGGCACGACTGTCAACGTTTGTGGGTAATCCCATGGGCTGCATTTTCTTGCGTCAAATTGGCTAACGATTCCCCCACCAGTGGGAGAGATCCAGTTCGGAAACATGAGCTGGGCTGGTCCATTGTTCGAGGTCAAGTGCGTTGGGTGCTGATTGCCGAACGCGAGCCTTTTGACTAACTTTGAGTTCACGGTGACAGAGGGCATGACATCATATGTGAGCCTGTTCGGAGCGTTCTTTCAACTCAAAGCCAATGTTACGCTTTCAGTCAATGGGAACGGGCAAATATGGGATGGCGGTGGACCTTTTTACTGGGTAAATGAGACTGGTGATCGTGTGCTCTGTCAATTCTTGACCCATCGCAGGACGGTCTCGGAAGCAATGGCGGCATCACCAAGCCCCGTCCAATGATGAAGTGTGTGCATTGTACCGAAATGGTGTCATCCCCAACTTGATGGATATGACAGGATTGAGATTTCGGGCATGTTGTCTGTACGTGATTCCTGGCTGAATGCTATCATTAACTGACCTTGCTTCAGGATGTTCGCGTCGTCAATGCGCCTGCACAGTGCTTCTCCTTAAGCACTCCGGGTCCGCTGGTCGTTAGCGGTATCGTTGTTGACGACAGTGAGCACTCGATTTCCTTGTGACTGAGAGGTTCCTCAACTTTTCAATCTAAAGGTCAAGGATACTACCCCAATGCTAACAGCAGCGGTCTTCCTGCCGGTAGGGGCATTCGCTTTTTATGTAGAGGAGACTTGAACATTTAGCCAACCCACAGGGCATAACACTGACGGTTTCGATGTCAGTGGTAGTGACCTTGTCATCGAAAAGAGGTAAAAACGTGTTTCTGTTCTGTTATTTGTAGCATTGACGCAAAGAATGCATAGCACCGTGATCAACCAGGTATTCGGAATGATGTCCCGGCTGCTCTGAGGATTTTGTTGACTCGTCTTGCATACAGGACGATTGCTTGGCTATCAACAGGGGTCAAAACATTGTATTCCGAGACAATTACTGCAGTGGCGGTCACGGAATATCCATCGTACGAGGGTTTCATCGGCCACTTCAATGCAGAGAGCCTCATGATCCCAACCCACAGGGCTCGATCACTTCCAACGTTGTCGTCAAGGATGTCGTCGTTCAGGGCAACACGGTCCTTGACAGGTGCTCTATTACCGACTGACACATAAGCTGTTCACACTGAGAGTGATCCTTAGCCAACAGGCATTCCGCATCAAGACCGACGAAGGTGCGACGAACAGTAGCGTCTCCAATGTGACCTATACCGTATGTGGATCCGTTGCGTCTGGCCAGAGAATGGCGCTCATCGTTCGTGACCAGGATAACACTGCCACCAACTGCACCTCGTACGGTGTACTAATGACCCAGAGTTATCCCGCTTCTCTCGGGACACCCGGAAACGGCGTCATCATATCTGTACGTAGTACGTGTCAAGCAAGAAAAAGCGAGCACTCATTGGATGCTGTTGAAAGGACGTCAATTTCTACCCGGGAACGACCACCCTGACTGCCGCCAGTGATGCTATAATGGTTGCCGTGAACTGCGGTGCAGGTTCTTGTACTGGTATGACCGACGTTTCGGACCGCTCGAGCTAAATCGACAGGAACTAATGGATGATTTTTCTGCAGGGACATGGAATTGGTCAGGATTGAAGACGAGTGGTGGCAAGGTCGGCCCGATGAACAACATCACGGTCATCACTGGTTATACCCAGTAGATTATTTAGGTGCCTACAGCGCGGTTATCTTTATTTGGTAGGTGGTATTATGGAGAACGGTTTCATGTAAAGAGCTCTGGTCTGAGCTCCAGTGCCAGTTCCATCGAGGCAATGCTGGATGTAAATTTGGTATCTATGAACCAAAAAAACACCGTAATGGGCTCCAGATCACCGACGACAACACTCGACAGCAGGGAACTCAATCGCACACAGACGAAAGACTTATCAATATTGTGATTATTTTTCTTGATTCGAGCACAGTTCATGCTGACAAGGTCGTCGCGGTGATGAATATTTTCTATGATGCCCAACTTGCAACCAGTGTCGTACGCTCGCATATGATCACTCGTTGTGATGACACGGCATTGAATCAGGGTGAACTGTTGAAAGGCAAGAGTCCATCGTCTAGTAGCCAGCTGTTCGGCGCCATCTTCAAAGCTCGTCGGCCACGACACGATTTCCCTTTCCTTCCCGAGTCGCCTTCTCGTTTACCTCGTGCTTCAACTCCACTCCAGCCAGCCACTCGCCCATGATTGCATTGAACACATGTGGGAATTCCATATGTGGCCAGTGTGCGCCATCCATGGTCTGCATACATGCACGTATCAGCGAGCAGACGACGCGACCGACACGTAGTGAGCATGTCTCCATATCTACGTACCTTGGTGGTCAACTGTGGCATATACTCAGCTACCTTTGAAGACTTGGCCAACATCGTCCAGTCAGCGACGGGATCCTTGGATGGGGTGTGTCGGACAGTCCGTTCGCTGCTTCACGCCCCATAAATGCGGCGCATATATCAAGCACGCACCTCGAGAGGAAGCACCGACAGAACGGGTTGGGGAATCGTGAAATTGCCCTGGTCGTGTGCAGAATGCCATGTCCCGTACTTGTTCTGCCGCCGTTATCCTCGTTAGCGTGGACGATACGATCAAGAGACGTCGACGCTTACACCGCCAGTATAGAACATCAGCGCTAAAGACACGAACGTCGCGGGGAATTCGTCAAGTTATGCAAAAAGATACCAGTTGAGAGAACATACAATGGTCAAACCCTTGTCTGCTGAACCTCTCTGCGAAATAGTCCTCTTCCTCTTTCGAAAAGAATGGAATCGGAGGGATCTAGCAAACACGTCTGTCGCTGAAATTGACGAGGAATAAGAAGACTTGCCTCCACGCTATCCCAGGCTCCCATAAATGTCTCTCGACTACGCAAAAACGTCTTCGGAGGCGGACTCGCGACACTCCTCAACGTGCCTCTCAACGTGCGCCTGACATCTCTATTGAGCTCAGTGATGGCTTCAGACGTGTTTTGTGCGAAAAATATTTGATACGAAAGCGTAGGTACCAGCGCCGAGATCGACTCGATGGGTTGGAACGGGCTCGAGGAAGCAAGGTACTTGCGGAGGTAAGAACATGGACTCGGGGGTAACATTCATCATTCGACTCACCGGAATTGTCACACCAATCACAGCGGAGAACACGTCGGGGCGTCTCCTCGCAGCCTCGTAGCACGCGACCGAGCCCCAATCGTGACTTTATGGCAAAGAGTCAGAGTATCTGGTAAACAGACAGCGGAGCGTACCCCAAGCAAATCGCAGACCGAACCCCAGCGTGCTCGAGAACACATGTCAAATCCCCTGTGATATCCCCCATGGTACTCGACGATTGGATATCGGAGGGGTGCGAGGACCCTCCAAATCCGCGGACGTCAATGGCCACCAGGCGATAATCATTCTGAAACAGACCGATGAGGGGGACGACGGTTTACTCGCAAGAGGATGCGAAATACCTTGAAATGTTCAATCTGGCGGCCCCAGCTACTCCACAAACTTGGCCAGCCATGCACCATCAACATGGTCGTTCCCGCAAAAGGGTTGACGTCGATGTATTCTACGGCCATGAGAGAGACCCACCTTGCGGAGCGCATATAGGCAGCAGTGTACTCACCGATGGTGATGTTTATGGTCTGGTTGAGGATCCTGTCGATGGCTGGGCATGTGACAGCATTTATAACGTACTCGCCCGGATTGAATACGGCGACAGCAAAGACGCTAATTGTTGGGTAGGACGGCAGTAAACCGGTGATGAATACGCAGAGTGTATGGAACATCGAGAAAAGCGGGCGTGACATGCTGCCAATGAGTCGGAGAGCGAGGCAATGTGCCTTTTATACTCTCGGAGACCGATCGGCACGGCATTGAATCTGGGAATACAACTGTGTTACAGAAGCTACTAGGAGGACTGCAAAGCTATTACTACAGAATGTGTGAAGCGCATAACAGAATGGTGGTGCGTGCAAAGGGGACACTTGAAGGGGACAGGCGATCATTGAAGTAGTACCATAAATGTTCCAACAACAAAAAAGCGAAGACGATTTGATCATTCAACCTCGTTGTTTAGATTCTACATGAGGGAATCCACCGATTTTCGTCCCCCGAACGAGTATGCTGGGCCGGCCAGGTCGGGAGGTTATAAGGGGAGATCATGCACTCGAATTGTCGGGTTCGGTTTGTCCAGTGCTGAGTGAAGAGAACAAACTTGAAATTATCCATTGCACACAACCCAGTCGGGAAAGAGGGCGTTGTGGGAGAGCAGGCAGAGGTGGCAGAGAAGGGTTACGAGGTGGTGGAGAAGAGAGAGAATCATACTGAGACAGAACAACAGGCAGAAGGGAAGTTGGGCGAAGCGAAGGCGACATATAACCAGGCAGTGGAGGCGATTCAGAATTTGACAAGGGAGGACGGGGAGGCATAATTAACAATCGTTGTTAGGTATCGGGGGAGCTGCGCTGCAGGTACTTCACGACGTCGGAGTATCCTAAAGCGACAGCAAGGTTGAGGGGTGTACGTCCACTGGCATTGCATGCATGTGTGTTGCAGCCGGCTCTGACAAGAACATCTACCATATCCAAAAGATGACTGTGATCGAGCTCGGACCACCTTTTGTATGTCAAGGCATAGTGGAGGACCGTATTACCATGGGCCGTGATGGCACATACCTCAGCCCCATGTTTAACAAATGAAGACACCATCCTCGGGATATCTCCGGTGTTTGCATATGGGGCTCGTAACACACGGAATAAGATGTCAGGAGGGAATGGTGCGTCGTGCGAAAGCAAGTATTCCACGACGGAGGGCAGTTGGCGAGTCACCGCGACTTCGATAGGTAGTTTTCCATTAGCATTGCAAACGGAAGTGCTGTAGCCAGCCTCGATGACGATTTTTGTCGCCTCCAGAGAATCACTCTCTGGTTCCCTCCATATAACACGGTGTAGCAGTGTATTCCCATCTCTGTCCCGTGCGTCCGCGTTGGCTCCATGACGAACAAGGGAAGAGATAATTGATATCCACTCCAGAGTGCCCGCTTCGTAGGGGTTCGTTGACAGTTTGGAATCCCATGCAAAGAAGTGTATATGGGAAGGGAGTGGCACGTCTCGCGAAAGCACGTAGTCAACTACGGAGGTGAACCTGCGAATGATGACAATGCGGAGAAGGCGTGCTCCATCAACATCCGTCGCAAAGGAGCTACGACCAGCCTCGAAAAGTAACTGTGTGGTTCGGAGACATTCCTCTTCATCGGCTGACTTGAGGACGGCGCGTAGCAGGCAGCCTTCTTTGGGCGCAGGATGGGACATCATCGCTCTATGGTCCTCAAGTAAACGGACCATTATCGAACGTTTCTGGGAACATTGGAGTGCAGTGGACAGCAAGTCAGGAAAAAGAGACGCTTTAGCGTCGACAGCGTGTGACAGTAGATAATCCGCGACGGAAAGGAACCCTCGAGACACAGCGATGTGGATAGGTTGCTCGTCAGCGTTACTGAGTGTAAAAGGATTGCAGCCAGCCTCGACGAGTACTTGGGTAGTCATGCGGCATTGAGTCTCCGTGAGCATTGACATGGCGACTTGGAAGAGTGCATCTTCATCGTCCTCACGGAAATGCAGATTCGCTCTTTTACAAAGGAGGGAAGGAATCATCGATACCTGGTAATGCAACGCGGTGAACAGGATTTCAGGGGGCAATGGTACGGCTTGGGAAGTGAGATATTCCGCAACCTTGCCAAATCCTCGTCTCGTGGCAATGTCAAGGAGCATAACACTGCCAGAACTGCGAGCAAAGAGACCACCGGCAATACCAGTGAAGATCCTTGCCAACTGCAGACATTTATCTTGATCGTCTATAAATTGTCGGACTTCTTGGAACACCCTATCTTCCTCTTCTGGCTGGAAGTAAAAACCATCCGTGTTGCCGATGAGTGAACGCAACATCCGTACTTGCGTCGTAGGATCATCCTGCAGCAAGGATGCGATGTCTGAAGATGAGCTGAATAATATCAAATAATTGACGACGTCATGGTACCCCTGCTTTGCTGCAACGTGAAGGGGAGTTTCGCCACCTGGGTTGCGGGCTAGGGGGTTACAGCCGACGTCAATGAAGATCTGTGCAATCTCTAAGCAGACGGATCTATCGAATGACCCCATAGTGATATGCAGCAAACCATCTTCGTTTGGATTGATAGCGTGTACGTTGGCTCCTTTGTTGACAAGCAGCCGGATCATCTCGACTCTCTTCACAAGAGTGGCTTGTAATGCGACAAATAGGATCCTCGACGGAAGAAACACATCCCACGAAAGGAGATACTCTACCACGGAGACCAATCCTCGCGCCACAGCGGCATGGATCGGGGGTTTGTCGTCCGCATCAAGTTCACAAGGGCTGCAACCAGCCTCAATGAGGAGTTTGGTGACAATGAGGCATTGGTTCTCGTCAGACAACTTCATAGCTACGTGGAGCGGAGTATCCCCGTTGTCCGCAACGGCATTGACAATAGCTGCTGCGCATCTCAGCGATGGGTCCTTTACATTCAGATCAAAGACCTACCATGGGAATGCGATACCGCGGGTATATCCGAAGGGATTGATGTATTCATCGAAAGCAGAGTTCTGACGACGGGGATACATCCCTTCTCCACTGCGACGACGAGAAGTGCCTCTGTGCAGCCAGCTTGGACGAGCCCCCTTGTGGCGAGCATCAGTCCATCTCCGCCATTCATCTGTTCGTGGTATTCTTCATCCTCGACGAATGCTTCCAGAAGTTCTCGGTTGTCCCAGGGAGCGACTGCCCATTTCACAAATTCCGCCGTTTGTAGCAATCGCTGGATAATATACGAAGGGAATTGGCGGGGGTGCACTCTGAGCACGCGGGTCAGTAGCCTCTCTGGGATGGCACTGCCTTGCGCTAAGAGTAGATCGAACATTTCCCCATCCCAATGTTCCACAGCGACCTCTATTGGCATCCGAGCCCTGCGCTCGTCGAAGTAATCTGCGATCGAAGTGTCCGAGTCATCTGCGTCTGATCCATCGGCATCCGTGTCGTCCATATCTGAGTTGTTCAAGACCAATTCGTCGACAATCAAACCCCGGTCATTTACATTAGCACCCCGCAAGATCAGAGCCCTAGTATAATCGGTCTTGCCAAAGTGCGCAGCATATATGAGCGGGTTGATCCCCTCCCTTGGTGCCATGGTAGAACGACCGAGGAACGTGTGGAATAGAGCGTCAGACCCAAAAGCAATGAGGGTATATAGCGTGAAATCGTGCTCCGAACTTGGCCACGGAATCCTAGAGCGAATCAACGGAACTAACCTGCACAGTCGGTTCCACTCCCAAGCATGTCGGCAAATCATCTTTTGCAGGGTCTCCATATCCGTGAAAATCCCAGCATTCCCCGACCCAAGACGAGCGAGATGACTGAATCCATGGGAGAGGACATAGTTGAGAAGCGGACGAGATGCGTAGGATGTGGTAAGCACGAGGTCCTGTTCCCTCGTCACGTCGGACGACCGGTCTCTGCATTCGTTCATCTCCTCGAGGCAGAAGGCAATATAG
>JBBPNY010000525.1:0-16211 GCA_038091165.1 Rubroboletus pulcherrimus
CTCCCCAAAGGATATAAAGAATCCCATCTTTCCGTCTGCATGCCTTCCCCCCCACCCTCCTTTTTCTTCTCCCTCTCCACATCCGCCTACTTCCTCTTTTTAGTTCCCCCCCTCATAATTGTTACAGCGCGCTATTTACGTCAAGTCCGCTGATTCAAGCTTCTTTGGCTTTCCTTTCTCCCACTCGAGCATCCCTGATTCACCGCCATGTCCCCTTCCCTTTCCTCGCCGCCGCAAACTCCCGTAACGACTTTAGACGAATCCCATACCCGCTTCGTTAAATCTCCCCTACACAACTCTGCAGACCACGCCATACGACCGCAACCCGACTCACCGTCCTCATCTAGCCAGCCTCCCGCGCCACCTACACCACCCACCACTTCCTCTCGCCATACCGCCGGCAGTACCAGTACATCCATGTTTGCAATCCAGTCAAAAATCCAGCCTAATTCCCCCTCGCAAAACCTGACCACAACTCCCATCTCGATCAATAATAATCATTCTTGTCTTATCCTTCCAGAGCCCGCATCTTCATTGCGGCGCGACCAGCCTGTCGATTCCGGTATTGTAGACCCAATTTCTTTGCCCACGAAACCCCGACAGTCCATCACACGTAAGTCGCTTAGTTCTATCCACAGCGCGTCGATGACATTTCCCCCTCGTACAAGCTTCATTTAGTTTTCCAGGTGCCTCCAGCTCCGCGACTGCGTACGACCGCCTTTTCCCGGACTCTGCAAATTCTTATTGCACGTTAACTACGGCATCCTCAACCGACTCGATTTCTGCTACTTCTCAACGCACGCCGAATGTCTATATCAATGGCCTCCCGCCTCATTCTTCCGAACAAGATCTTTTCGCTCTCGCTCGACCATTCGGTGATATTAAAAGTGTTCGGACATTCACTCGGCACGTGAGCGAGAAACCTACGTTGGTCTTTCTGGTCCTTGTCGTTGCCATGGTGGGACTGACCTTTTCTTTCTGTTGTAGTGGTTATGGATTCGTTCTGTGAGCCCGTCTTGAAATTTTGCATTCTTGGTGACTCGCTCAAATATTCGCACGTCTTTTTAGATTCAATGATGTAGACTCTGCTCAGAGGTGTATCGAAGGACTCCGAAAGTACCGTAATCTTCATCCTTCGTTTTCCAAGGTTGGTCTGGTTTCGACTCTAGGTAGTCCTTTTAACGTTCATGGTAGCAAGTGCATCGGATCCCTGGCACGGAGTACGCTCAGCACAATGCCACCCAGTCGACCGATCAGGACGAGAGTACTTTCAAGTCCCGCATGGAGAAACTCAAGGACACTACCTCGACTAATCTCTACATCGAAGGGTGAGTCATTCTCTTCTTGTCGCAATACAATTACTAATTTTACCACAAGACTCCCTTTGTCAATAGACGAAGAGGTAGCGTTTCATAGTACCACAGAACTAACAAAACTTGATAACACGTGGTTGTCCAGAGTCTTGCTGCTTTGGTGTTACCTTACAAGATCAAAAGTAGTCGCTTCTTTAAGACTAAACTGAGTAATCCACCTCGAATCATTGCCTTCGTCCGGTACGTCCAAACATTACCTGCCTTCGGTCAATACCTAATTGTGCGCCAAAGTCTCGAGACTCGTACCGCAGCGGAGGAAACCATCGAACGTTTGCACGGAAGGATGGTGCGGGGATGGGATGATCCTGGTTGCAGAATTTCTGTACGCTTTGCGGACAGTGCTGAGCAACGAGAACTTCGAGTTAGTGTTTTTGCGCAACCTTGGGCAACTCTTACTCAAGAGGAGCTATTTATAGCGTGCTGAAAGGACGTCGAAGAATGGGGATCAATCTCCTTCTCGGCTGACTATCGCGCAAGCTGCCCTGCTCAACCTTCGTGGCCAAGAACTTCAAACAAATGTCCGCGACGTTGCGGAGAGGAAGCCTCAGCGCCTCGTCAACTCGCGCTTGGACAATCAGGCTACTTTCAACCCCAACTCTGACTCCGGGGTGCTTCCCACATCTCGTTCGTTACCCTCCAAGCTGTGTTATACATACATGGAGTCGCCATTGCTATCCACGTCAGATCTCTCGATCACCTCGGAGATGGACACTCTACTGCAATCGATACAGCACATGGGTTACGACGACGGATCGTTGGACAGTACGATGAGAAACTTAGCCCTCGACAACGAGTACCTCATGACGCAGCAAGCCCAGCTTCGGGCCCTCGCAAATGCTGCACTCCTGCCACCCAACCCACTTCCCGTCACGCTGCCTCGAGGGCATACCCAAGCACGCAACGGCTTTACCCCCGCCGAAGAGCTCATTCTTGAAGCGCACGCGCAACGTCTCCAATTTTCACAATCCTCGTCGATATTCGAGCCGATATCCTCGTTGAGAAAGCTCAATGCAAACGTTCGAAGTTTCGATGCTGCGTCTCACGAACCACTCAAGGCATCAGGGCTTGCTAGAAAGCCAATGTTCTCTCAGGATACTTTGCCTTCGATATCGGAGGACGACTTCCACGCTAGGGGTCACCCGCCCTGCAGCTTTGCGCCGACTTTTCACGAGCTTCAAGGACTAGTTGATAGCTGTCCTCCCAACGCACCCGCTGCGACGAGCACCATATTTGTGCGCCCACCTAGTCGTGCCGTCAGCATTGTTCCGCCTCCACCAGATTACGAGGAGCCTGGGAAGCGATCAAAAGGCCATCACGAACGTGCAGAGCGATCAACCGTGTCCAACCACATCCCTTGTCCTTCCTCGTTTAACAATCACCAGTCTATTCCGTCGGGAGAAGGCAAATCGCATCCCTCTTTGCTACAAGCATCTACCAGCCCGAACAATATCAGCAGCAGCAGCAACGACAACAGCAGCAATACTAGCACTATCCCCTGTGAAAAGAATATTGACCTCCAACATACCTATATGTATTCGCATGGCGATGTGCGAAGCTGCCCTGAGGAAGACAAGGGCCCACGCTTCCGCTCCTCGCCTGCATCACATATCTACACCAAGAAATCCTCCCAACTTGGCGAGCGGCATTCGGCAGTCAAGGAAGCACCGAGGTCTCCCGCCGTCGTTTCCCCCGCGCTCACCTACTCATCCCGTACACCGTCGACATTGAGTCCAGCCACACCGTTCTTTGGCTCTTTTGCGGGCAGTCAAGATGCCTTTGAAGTGATGACGGTGGAGAACGAGGATGTGGCAGAGAGAAAACTAAAGGCAAGAGTAGCCAACAAGTGAGACAAGTTGCAGACTCCTACCATCGCGTCGCCGCAGTGTTTTTATTGTTCATTTTTTTTGGCAAGAGGTTGTCGTGTTGATCGTTTTTACCAGCATATGTAGCACGGCACAATCCACAGTAGTCCATCCTACGGAGTCTTCCATCTTTGGGAAACATGCGAACGGCTATGCCGATTGTGAGGGAACGAACACTTGCCAAAGAGGTCGAGTCAGGGTAATTGTTTGCTCTGCATAGTGCGAGACTGCGGTATGAGATTGCGAGGGAGGTCGCTTATCCTTGTAAGGTCCAACATTGATTCAGCCAAGTCCCCAAGATTCGTTGGTAGATTTCTCGTGACGGGCTTTTTGTACAGGTTCACGCCCAGTTGAATGACCCCTTCGCCACACTCCACGACAAGCATTTTTCCGCACTCGGACGCGCTCACTCACCGTCTCGTCGTCGCAGTAACCATCACCTTCACTTCTATTAGCCGGCAACTGGCGCCTCGCACCCTCCTCTGCAGACATTGATCTCGAAGCCCAAACTATCACTGCTACACATGCCCCTTTCACGCTTCCAACTATGCCAGAACAAATCGTCGCCGCCACTGCTCCTAGTACACTTACACCTCAGGTTGCAACCACTGATGCCATTGACGACTTTTTCGGCTGACTTGCCCGCGTGCCACGCGCGAGAGTTGACATGATTCACATCCATCCCTCGACCGCGGCGGTGGTGATATGCCACTACTGCTTTATGCAGATCCCGAGCTCCCTATGTGCTTTAAATTCGGATTCTGTACGTGTTCTCGTTGAACTACGTGCAGGATTCCAGACGTCTGACCTCGCCATCGCAGTGTTCCCCCCCATCCTGGATTCTCGGCGCGATCATCCTCTTGTCGCTACCGAGGACTTGCGCTAGCAAATGGTGTGATTATAAGTCGCCGGTCGCTGGGTTGTACTTGTGAGCCGCTGCTCCGTCAATCCAGTTCTGTTTTCGGACTTGGTGCTCTTCTCGCGCCCGACGAGCGACTCTGCCATCGCATATGACAAGTCTTTTGATGATTAGAAACACGACTGTAATGAATATTATGATTATCATCTTATTACGGCGGTCGAGCGGAGAATGAATTGGTTGATCGGGTCGAGTTCGAAAACGGGCGGTTTCGTATTTTGGGTTGCTTGTTTTTATACCAGTCCGCCGCTCGTTCTCGCACCACTCTTTCTGCACTCCTTCTCCCTCATTGTCTCAAACGTTCATCGCCATGTTCGGTCGCCGTATCCTCGCCGTTGCTGCCTTTGTCGCCGCCGCCTCTGCGCAGCTCACCATCACCAACCCCAGCTCTACCTCCTGGTGGGGTACGTCCCGAAACCCCACCCCCACGCTTTATCATCTGATTTTCTTTTTTCTCTTCTCTCAGTCTCTGGCGCTACCAACACACTTGCCTGGACCTGCGACACGTCTCCCTACTCCGACTATACGGTCGTGTCAGTCTCGTCTTGTTTCCAATGTGTGAACGTCTGAGACTGACTCGGATGATGAACCAGCCTGTCCAACTCAGACACTTCTATCTTGGCTGCTCCTCTCGCCTTGATTGCCAGCGTTCCTAACTATGACTGCTCCTTTACAGTCAACCAACAGCAGTCGACCCAGGCTGTCTCGAGCACCTTCACCGTCTCGCTCGCGAACAGCCTGAACATCTCTGACGTGCGTTCTCTGTCTCTCGCCCTTTTTGTTTTCGGAATCGGAGCATGCTTAATGCCTGTATTATGCAGATCTACGCCTCGGCCCAGTTTGCAATCAAGGCAGCTGGTTCCTCTTATCCCGCCACGACCGCCTCGGCGGCGTCTGGTACCGCAACCGGCTCTGCTGCCTCTGCGTCGTCGACTTCCGCGAGCCAGAGCGGGGGTGCTTCTGCGAACTATATCCCCGTTGGCATGAGCATGGCTGCCGCCCTCGTCCTCGGTCTTGTCGTCGCGTGAGCGGGCACAGCCACACGTATGGGAAATGTCGATGAGCCGTCCGGAGCAACCAAGACGAAAGAAAACTACGGTGATGGTCATGGTCTCCGTGTGTGGGTTTGACACTCTGGATACTTGTTATATACCCTATGCAGAGACACGTCATGAACGGGATGATTACCTCTTTCTTTAATCACTTTTTTTGCTGAACTTTTTTCTTTTTGTGGTTGTGACTGTTTACTATTTTACTTCTTCCTTGACTTGTTGCTTGTGTCGTGTCGCGATATGGACGTCGTTTTTCACTGTCTGCCTCGGGTGTCGAGTGCTGTGGGACTTGTTGATAGGTTGGGAAATATTCGGACTTGTCCATGATGTTATGACTGCCATGAGTCGTCGTATTTCCTGGTTACTTGCACAGCGAACGGCTGGTTGGCTGATCTGGATATGTCGAGGTGGGATTTGTTTCTTGTTTTACTTTTTGAAATGTGCATCCAATGCTCTACGAATCGCTTCGCTTCGTTCAAACGACGCACGGCCGGTGAATGTGTGGCGTTTTCATTGCCTTCTTTTCTGGTTGTCGTTCTTTATGACGTGATGACGTACGTCGTTGCTACGACGTCGGGATCAGATAAATCTTCGCGAGCCTGAGGTTGTGGGCTGAATCCACACATCCAATCTCTCGAAGTTCGTACCAGTCCCGGAGTGAATGTCCATCGCTCCATGGGTGTGTTGCCTGTACGTGAGCCTGCTGTAAGACGACCAACCCGTTTGTGACGAGGGGCAACGACGCGGGCCAACTTGTTCGGGTTGGAAGACGCTTTTCTTTTTGCGCATCAAATCTACATGCCGTGGGGATCCGTGTGGACGAACGAAAACAGTCGTGATATCAAGTCGACGAAGCAACGACCAGCTGTAACTGGGTTCGCATTCTGATCACAAGGGGGAGACACCCGTCTTGGCACGCAACGGTGACATGTATCATACAATCAGCCATCTGGCAGTCACGGAATAGTACAACGTGTGTGCTAAAAAACATTGGTACTTCTCTCTTTCACCCCCCCAATTCCGTTCAAACAGTCCCGGACTTGGCGATCGTGACCGTCGCTTTTGGCTTGCCAGACGCAGATCCCAATTTCTCGACAGCCTCGACGATGTCGTAACCCTCGACGACTTCACCTACAAGGACGCGTGAACGTCCAGAAAAAACTCTGATCGTCTCGCACACGCAACGACGTACCGAAGACGACGTGAGCACCATTAAGCCAATCGGTGATGACGGTGGTGATAAAGAATTGGGAGCCGTTGGTGTTTTTGCCAGCGTTGGCCATCGAGAGCAAACCGCGCTGGGTGTGCTTCAACTGAAAGTTCTCATCTAGCACATGTATGTGAGAACCCGACCAGACGCGGAGAGTGAAAGAGACACATCACCTTTGAATGTTTCGCCGTAGATCGATTTACCGCCGGTACCGTCACCGCGGGTAAAGTCACCGCCCTGGAGCATGAATTTGGGAATGACACGGTGGAACTTGGACCCTTCGTAGCCAAATCCGTGTTTGCCCGTGGCGAGCTCACGGAAGTTCTTGGTCGTGATGGGCACGACGTCGTCGTAGAGCCTGAACACGATGCGGCCAGCATCTCTGCCGTTGATTTGGATGTCGAACTAGGTTGGATCAGCGGTGGTGTTGGGGGTGTATGTATATGTGGTTAGGATAGAACGCTCACGTAGACGTTGGACATGATAGATCGCGAGAGAGAGATGGAGGACTCGAAGCGTCGCAAGCACGGATTGATAAACGAGCCCCTTCGGACGATGCCGATCGGGGATCGGAGATGGGCAGCGGAATTCGGAAGTGATAACGTCCGCCACTTCCTGTGCTCTCGCCAAGTTACCCTCACATGGTCGTCTGAGCACTCTCTGTCTCTTTGACGCGATAATCTAGCGGGTGACACAGCGACTCAACTATGACGAAGCAAGGTAGGAGACATCGACCACGGAACGCTGGCCAGTCACCAAACCACGGTACTAACATTGTCCGAACAACAGTAGTCCTGTTTTACGTTGACCCCATACCTAAAGCGTACCCGACTTGACGATCGTGACACTCCTGCTCGTTCTACCAGACGTAGACCCGTATTTCTCAATCTCCTTGACGACGTTCCACCCCTCGACGACTTCGCCTACATACACGACGGTTTAAACAATCGCCCGTATGAGACATCGTTCGATGCGTGACAGCGACGTACCGAACACGACGTGTTTTCCGTCAAGCCAATGCGTGATGGCGGTGGTGATAAAGAATTGGGAGCCGTTGGTGTTCTTTCCGGCGTTGGCCATCGAGAGCAAACCAAGCTTGGTGTGCTTCCTGTCAAAGTTCTCGTCTAACACACGGACGTCAGAAACCCGACGATCGCGTGGGGTGCCGACACACCGTTGAACTTGCCGCCCCCGATCGAATGACCGCCCGTCCCGTCGCCACAGGTAAAGTCGCCGCCCTGGAGCATAAAGTCGGGAATGACACGGTGGAACTTGGACCCCTCGTAGCCAAATCCGTGTTTCCCTGTGGCGAGCTCACGGAAGTTCTTGGTCGTTATTGGCACGACGTCGTCGTAGAGCTTGAACACGATGCGGCCACCGTCTGTGCCGCCGATATCGACATCGAACTAGGTTGGATCAGTATTGGGTCGGAGAGAGGAGACACGACACTCACGTATACGTTTGCCATCGTGGATCGCGAGAGAGCGCTGATTTCTGACCGCAGCGGGGTCGTATTTAACAGGAGCACTCCGGACGATGCCGATCTAGATCTCAGGATCATACCCTCAAATCAGATGACACATTGGGGTCTGTTTGACATCCAAAATGTGCACTACTCGGACGACCAACCCATGGCGCGTGCTCTAGGAGACCCTCCCGAATCGATCCGGCCACGCTCGGGAAACCGGCGGTTTCACACCTCGCCCGTGCACATCTTCCAGTCCTCAACGTGTAGCGATGCGCACAAGAGGAGACGATCGTCATCAAGCACTCCAGACAGACAGATTTACTTCAGCTAGGGATGTCGGCGCGCAGTCAGTCAAAGGACCACCTCCAACTTTCCACAGCCCGTCGCGCTCACACCCGCAACTCGACGACACAACCCAGCACCCTCCTCAGGCGACTCTCCTACTAAACACAACGCGACATCAGCACCGCCCCGACCGCCTCAAACACGACACGAACCGCTTTCATAGACCCCCGGATCGTGGCATAACGCACACACACGTCGTCGACGTCGATCCCCACCACGTGCTCCTCGTCCTCGTTCACGAGCGTCACGTCAGAATCCATCACGCAGATCTCTTCCTCTTCCTCTTCTTGGGCAGGTGTCGCGGGACCTCTTGGGGGTGGATCGATCTTTGCCATGACATCGTCGGCCTGTTTCTTACCTGCCATCGGTGGAGGGAGGTACGTGATAACGCGTCGCGTCGCCTCGGGGGCCCGTGTCGGTGTCTTTGGTGCAAGACCAGGAAGCGGGAGACGAAAGCACCCAGACTGCCTCAGCCCACCTCGTTTCTCCACGCGCTTCGTTCTCGCCAGCGTCGACCACTCGGCGTCCGGATCGTCATCTTCGCCAAATGCGTAGGCAGTGGGAAAGCGCCAAGGTGCGGGCTTGGTGGCGGGCGGCGCCGAGTCCGGAGGTTGTGACGCACTCACGTTCGGCTTCTTGCGTGGTGGAGTGGGTTCGGGCGAGGCCAAGCGTTTCTGTTTCGATTTCGAGGTACGTATCTGCGGGTCTTGCCGAAGTTCAGACACCAAAGAAGGAAGGCGAGGGGGAGCCGGAGACACATGGATCCCGTCATCGAGCGCATCCGATTCCCAACTGGGTGCCATCCCTTGATCCATTTCTCGGGAAAGCGACGAAGCCCGAGGGGTCTTTGTGGCCCGGCTATTCGTATACGCGGGTGCGGACACAAGCGGTGGTAACAATGGGCACATGAAGTGCGCTGAGAGACAAAGAGCACCGATACACTTACCAGGCACCGGGGTTAGAGAGGGTCTTACCTGGGGGTGGAACATGCGAACGAGGGCCGGGGGAACTGCGATGAAACGGAGGCCGGCCTCTGATAGCATGACCGACATCAGGGACGCACTGATCCGGGCGCACCGGGGATGACCGGGCGGCTTGGTGCACACCAAAGGTCCGGAATGGAGGGGGGGCATGGGCAGATGGGACGACACGGCCGGAAAAGGTGGATATATGCGCGGATTTTTCCTGTTCGAGTGCTTCTACTGCGTGGATTACGGATCCAATCTGTGGTTTATGAGCGGGAGAAGGCGGATCCAAGAGTTCAGTGCGCTGCGGACGCGCCCGAACCTGTACCACAGCGGTGTTCCGAGTGCGCTCATAACCGTGGCGTGACTTCTTGGCTGACGAGTCATCACGTTTTGCGGTCCAAGACTTGTCAGGGCCAGAAGCATCTGTGGAATTCCCAAGGTTGCTGCGGTCGTGTACCATCGGCTGGACCCCTCGCGGGCCTTGCTTGGCCTGTTTCTTGAACGCCTCGACGATGGGCTTGGGCTGCGGTTTGGGAGGTGACCGAGTGGATCCAGGGGTTCGCGGAAGGGCTGGTTTTGGGAGTGACGGACGGGACGCTGCATTGATCCGAGCGATGCTCCAAGGATTCGGGCGGTACTCTACGGTTTCGTGTCTACCCGAAAGGTCCATTTCATGCATCAGGCGCGCATCGCTGGTGTCGGCCTTGGCGACGTCGGCGTCAGACCCCGCGTCCGAGTCCGAGTCGGACACGTATGCGGGACGTGCTCTGAGACTAGAGTACCACACGCTGGGTGTTTTGGTCATGGAGGGATGCGGGAGGACCGGGCAGTTATTTGGCAAGAGCCTTTAGAGCAAACAACCATTTTAGGTTATAGTACACGCTCATTGTGAACATAGATGCTCCCGCGACATGGCGTCGTCCCATACCGTACCTGATGATCACCCAAGGACCTGCGTCGTTTGAGCGGCCGTGAGAGATGGGCGTTTGTACACAGCACCGGCCGAATGGAACTTCGGCTATACAGAATGCCGCGAACGGGTCTGATACAGTATCTGTCAGGACAGCGAAGCGATTGTGACCCGAGATGACCGTCCCGTAAGTGCAGGGCCAGACACGTACACGTAGGCGGCGATAAAGAGGAAGTACGTCGTAATGTCGAGTACTTATTTTGAGGCCGACGGACACGGTTGTCATCCCTCGCCCAGCCAGACGAGCCTTTCTTTCGTTTTTCTTTCTCGCGATTGGTAAAGCATGTGGAAGGAAAGCTTGGTCGCGCGTTTCCATGACCGGACTGCGTCTTTAAAAGCGCAGGGTGCTCCGCTCGTTCCATCGCGGCCGCTCAGCACTGCGACGACGTTGGCACCGGCACTAGAACAACTCGAAGAAGAAGACGAAGAACAACAGCCTTGCGACGTTCCCGGCCCATCTCACTATCCCACAACCACAAATAGCAAAGTCGCCATGCCAGTCCCTGCCAACCTAGATGAAAAAGCTCCACCCGCGCTCGAATCTCACTCTACCCTTCCCGGAGACGGTCGCGACGTCGAATCGAATCGCCCACCGGGGATGAGAAGCATTAGAACCTTTATGATGGAGGAGGTTGATGGGGCGCAGGCTTCTGCGCCGTTAACGGCGTACTGTTTTATGACTGGCTTCATGTACGTTTTCTCCGGTTTTCTCCGAGCTTCCTCTTCGCTCACCCGCCGACTCAGCGATGCAGTGAGCTTTTCTGCACTGTACGTGTGGTGTGCCTTCCAGACGGGCAACTCTGTACAAGTACGTCTGTCGTTGGCTGTCTTCCCCTCGAACCCGCTGAGCGCTTCTGTAGCTCGCATTGGCCTTGGTACGGCTCTTCAACGGCGACCGGGACTACTCCTTCCACATCGCTGATCGGCAAGCGCTCTGTTCCGTCATCTGCTTCGTCCTCGGTGCGTCCATCGGACGTATCGGGGATAGGATTGGGTGCAGGACTCGTCTGTGGATGACGGTCGGCACGTTCATCCAGACCCTTTTCACCATGTGCGGTGCAATCGTCATCTGGAAGAGCCACTCAGGCAGCATAGCAACGATGCGTGGTGAGCCAGCCTGGACCAACGCCCTGTCGTATGTCGCCCTCGGGTGCATCAGCGCCAGCATGGGTCTCCAAGGCATCATGGGCAAACGTCTCAACACTCAATTCACGACGACAGGTATGTGATCCCACGAGGATGCTACGCCGCTGACATGGCTGACGCCTTGCCATGTACAGTCGTCCTCACCACGACCTGGTGTGAACTCATGACCGAGCCCCAACTGCTCAACTTCCGTCGTCTCGTCCCCTCGCGCGATCACAAGGCGATCGCTATCCTATTCCTCTTCGTGGGGGGTTTCACCGGGGGTGCGTTGCTGGACAAGCTCGGGGACGCGGGCACGCTTGGTATCGGAACGGGTCTCCGGTTTTTGGTGACGCTCTGGTGGCTCCGTGTTCCCGCCAAGCCAGGCAAGTCGTGAGAAGAGCGACGTTCGTATGACACATCCATCACGCGTGGTGTGGTGATGCCTCTAGACGAGAGAGAGACAAGAAGGGCAAAGATCAGTGTAGGGTTCGTTTCGAGAAAAGAGTGACGTGAACGAAGACGACTGACGACGTAACGCCGTGTCGTATTTTGTGCAACATGGATATAACCGCATTTACCTTTAGCATGTTTTTTTTGGTCCTTGACAGTCGGACATGTGTTTTTTTTTTCATACGCAATTCCATAGAGAAGTTATAAGATGATGGTTTGGTGGTTTGCAACTTCTGCTGCAGTGATGTTGGTTCCGCTTCACGGCAGCGTTCATAATCGAGCTGCGGCGCCGCTCGGCAAGCGACACGTGTAGATGGATGCCGATTGAGTGTGATTATCGCTGCTATCTCACTCATTTCCGCATCGATTGCATTCATTCTAGCTCCAGAATATAAACCAGATCAGTCGTGTCACTGGGGTGTGTGTATTCCATGAACACTGCCGAGATTCCAGGCATGCACACAAGGGTCCCGGTCAGGGTGGTTGTGTGCTAATCCTGAATGTGTCCTTGCCGGCATCAACCATACTTCTGATATGGAATCAGTGACGAGAATTCAAAGTCAACATGCTGCATGAAGTTGGCCACATTCGAAGCTTTCGCCGGGGGCCTTTGAGTTGTCAGAGTGTGGCTTGAAAGAGAGGGGGGGTGCGACCTGCTCCTGGGGTATCTGAATCCATGGGCTGGGCTGTGTCTCGGGAGCACCGGCGTCTATGGCTGTCCGAGTCGCTGGGGACAGCGCTGGCCTGTGTGTTGGATAGGTCGGCGCTGGAGACGAGTCTCTACTAGCAATGCAGGACCGGGGGCGTCTGATTTGTTCACTGCAGGGAGTGAGTAAGGAAGCGGGAGAGGTGGGATGACAGACCGTGTGAAGTAAGTGCTATCATTGGGATAAGCCCGTTTGCCGTGGCAGCAAATCATGTTGCCAGGGATCAACTGGACCCCCGGCTCGAACTGGCCAACGCCTTGCTAGGCTTTTTTGGACGAAGGCGAGCCTACGCATGGAGTTGGTGAGACCGGGCTGACAACCGTAGGCACAAAACGGTTCCCCTTGATCCAATCCGGGGCCGCTCTTCGTTGAAGACCAACTTCACCATGCGCACCTCTCGCCCTCACCGCAATGGTCGTCATGGCAGTCGGTGGTATAGTCTCGCGGCGTAGCGCAAGGGAGCTCTTGCCAAGGGATCCTCAGGTGACGAAACAGGATCAAACGCCAACTCTTCTCTGCCCGCGATCCTAGGGTCAGCTTGCGAAATGCAAAGTGCTCATTCTCTCGTCAATAGGGTCTTTGGATGAGTAGGATCGAGCCACAAGAGATTGACAGAAAATGCCAACTCGTCCGAAGAAGCCAAGCCAGATGCTGCTCTACCGTGCATTGAGCAAGTTGTGGACACGGCGTGGAGATACCAGTGGGTAAAAATAGCCCTGTAAGTCCACGCTCTCTAGCATGTCGCCTTGCTGCGCTGCGCAAATTCATCCTCGAATCTGATCGCTGTCAGGTAGGCTCGACTCGAAGTGGGTCCATCCCACAATCACGGAATCGATACAACCATGTTCAACATGTCCCCTATACACAACACCCAGGTATCTGTCCCTATCTCCATATCCAACGGTATCACTTTCCAAACAACCGACTCCAGAAACCCTTTGTGCCCTGCGCTTCCGCCACCTCATCGACATACTTGACACGAATGGATCCATGCACCGCGTTGATGTCTACTTGATCGCCTCGCCACTCGTCTTCCCCCAACAAGTGGAAATCGCCGATAAAGTACCGCCGTGTGGTACCTAGTTGACTCAGCTGGGTCGCATTCTCAACGAGTGGGTCGCTGACGGAGATGCTCCCGTGGCGCGTGGAGAGGGATAACAGCCCCTGGAAGGAACGCGGTATGTCCAGTCGGATCCCACCGTGGGAGGCGCTCGCCGTCAGCGAGAACGGTGCCGCACCGTCGAGGGTTCGCTAGCGCAAACGACCACACATCAGGAATCGAAAAACAAATGAGATAAAAAGGACACACCACTTGGGCATGGATGGACCCATGTTCAGAGGCGAGCGCGATGGTCGTACGCCGAGGCTTGTGTGCGCCGATCACGTCGTCTCTGGGGGAATCCAGCAGCCATATCTCGGCGTGCACAGAGCTGTATTTAGATCTCAGACACAGATTTTTCCGATCGTCTTCCGTTTCGTCCTCGCCCAAGGGAGGTAACATGGAAGACGGAATGCGTATGGAGGGATCGATGACGAATTGGCCACGGATGTCGTTGTGTTCGTTGGAAAGCGTGAGGAAGTTGGTCGGATTGGTCTTGAAGGTGTGAGAGCGAGGAGGAGGCGAGGAGGCTGCTGAGTCTACTGGGTCTGTTTGAGGAGAATACGACGGAGGAGGCTGTCACAGAAACATGCTCAGTCGATGCGTTTCGGATGTAGATCGTGTCAAGGTACCTCCTCGGGACTCGCTTGAAGTCCATCCGCTTGAACCTTTGCGTCTGCTGGCCCCTTGGAGGCTTGGTCGTCGAGCGTGACGATCATGGTACGGTGAGTCGTGTTCGAGGTGGTTGAACGAATGAAAGCTTGGATTTGCTGCGCAGGCGGTCACATCTCTCGGCGATAGATCTGCTGCGGTTTGGCTGCGTGGGTCAGGGAGGTGCCAGTGAGCACCGCCACGCAACGTTTTTAAAGTTCATCAAGTCGATTGAAAGACTTTGAACGTCGCTTCCTAGTGCGCATCGACCCTTTATACGAGTGTTCGTTGGTCAGTAGTGTCCCGCGCAACTTTGGGATCCGAGAAGCGAAAGTGCCACAGCCTACAGCCACTAAAAGACAAGAAAGACGAGGCCGAATTCTTCGCTATGCAAGAATTTCCACACCGAAGGGGCGCAGAGGACACGCAACGTAGCTCACTTCTATCGACGTTTAGTTGCTGTAGAACCCCACGTGTCGCGGGTGGGTGGGTAAACAGCCATATAAAAAAGGGAACCTCCCCATGGCGCTTATCTCCAGTTCTTTCCTCCCTCTCCCATGAACGTCGCCGGCCCTTCCCGAGTCCCGCCTTCTGGGCGACTCGCACCAAGGGGGAGAGTCGAAAGTACTTATGAAGATGACTTGCTGGGACTCTTGGACCAGCTCAGTCTCGACGAGATGGACGAGATCCAGACGTTTTTTACGCGCAGATCACACGCTGGTGATCCGTTATCGGATCACGATGTTGCCATGAATGATTTACTACAGCAGGCTCGTGCGCTGGCTGCTGTCGACGAGGATAGGGCGTTGGCACAACGAATTGCTACCGGAGAAGACGTCGGTGTTGGCCACCAGAGGCCGGTGCAGACGCGTGTGCAGACGCCAGGTCCAGTTCCTCGGCCAAATGGCAATAGGTGAGTGGCCTTGCCCGCTTCCATTCGAAATCAGTTCAGGGAGACTGTGTGCACAAAAGGACAGCAACTCAGCGAAATGCTATCCAACCACGTGGAGTGCAGGCTGCCAGGTAGGAGCAGTATGCTTTACGCTCGGACGATGATCGACCATCTCCATCACATAGAAACAACACCGCCCCATCTCAGACGTGGGGGTGGCTCACCTCCGTGGTAGGCTGGGTGTTCGGCTCAACGCCGGTGTCCCAGCCTGGCCAGGTAAATACTGGTACTGGTACTGCTACACCAAAAAAACCGGTGGCCAATCGGTGTGTCCATCTCGAGCTCTTTTACATCTGCATATCTTGCTGAGAGGCATCGCTGTCGACAGTCCAACTGGTCACGACTGTGTCATCTGCCAAGATCCGATCCATGGCGCGGAAGTTCGCGCGCCTTGTGGTCACTACTACGACGTTGGCTGCATCACAGATCTATTTCAGTCTTCAACTAGAGACGAAACGCTCTATCCGCCTCGTTGCTGCAGGCAGAACATTCCCTTTGCTCAGGTTCAACTCCACCTCTCACAAACGCTCGTCACGACCTTCCAGCAAAAACAAGTCGAGTTTAGCACCGTCAAACGCGTCTACTGTTCATCTCGTACATGCAGCCGGTTCTTGGGTCCCCTCTCAGAGGGCATTTTCGCCAGTAAAGTGTATACTTGCCCTGCACCGGGATGTGGCAGGCGGACGTGTGGCAAGTGTCGCGAACAGCACAGTGGTGATTGGACACACAGCTGTCGTCCCGACGCAGACGCCGCCGAAGTCCTCGCGCTCGGCCGCGCCGCTGGCTGGGCCCGCTGCCCAGGCTGTTCCCAGATGATCGAGCTCCACCTAGGTTGCTTCCACATGACGTGCCGATGCCGAACCGAATTCTGTTATCTCTGTCGCGCACGGTGGAAGACGTGTCCGTGTCCGCAGTGGGACGAACGGCGGTTGATGGCGGTCGCGGAGGAGAGGGTGAATGCGCAGCTCGGGGTGGATCGGGAACGGGGTGTACGGCGCAATGTACCCCTGCCGCCGGTGCCACGCGCCGTTCCCGCCCCCGCCCCCCTTCCCGTTCC
>JBBPNY010000526.1:0-16198 GCA_038091165.1 Rubroboletus pulcherrimus
TGTGTGGGCTGGCCCGGCCTGGGGGGGGAAAGACACAGCATGCGTCATATCGTACCTTGTCACTGAGCGGGAAGGGTGGGGACAAGGGTGGGGCAAGGGCAGGGCAAAGCGATGTGAGGGCAAGGTGAGACACAGCACGTGCAATCATGTGCACACCATGTTGTGTGTTGTCACTGAGAAGGGAGGGTAAGGGCGAGGGCGGGGCGAGGCGAGGAGGAGTGCACACACTGTGATGTGGGTCCAGGAGGGTGAGCCAGGGTAAAGGCAAGGATGGGCAAGGCAAGGCAATCGGGGCAAGGTGGATGACATGGCGCACGCAATCGTGCATGTGCCATGTTGCGTGTTGTCACTGAGTGGGCATGGTGAGTGAGGGTGGGGCAAGGCGATGTGAGGACAGGGCAAGACACGGCATGCACAATCATGTGCACACTGTGTCGTGTGTCGTCACTAAGAAGGGAGGGTGAAGGTAAGGGCAGGGTGAGACGAGGCAGAGTGCACATGCTATGACAGGGTGAGCCAGGGTGAAGGTGAGGACAGGCAAGGCAAGGCAATCGAGACAGGACAAGGCAAGGCAAGGTGAGACAATTGGGGTGGGGGCAAGAGGTGGACAACACAGCATGCACGCCGTGTTGTGTGTTGTCACTGAGCGGGGATGGTGAGTGAGGGTGATAGGAACGAGGGGGTAAGGGCAAAAAAACTTTGGGAGACCACACAGTCACTTTAGGGTTGGCACAGCATGACCTTGCACTTTTTTTTTTTCATTTTCATTCAATTTGTGTACAACTGAGTAACTGCTTAATTACTTATAATTACTTAACACTGCTGACACTGCTTGGCTACTTGGCAACAACAACTAAGTGCTGCCAAGTGTGACTAATAACATTTGCTGATGTATCCAATTGTAGGTCGTGATGTTGTCTGATGACAATAGCATGTTAGTAACCCTTGCAATGCTCTCATTGATCATTGAGATGCTTGGCATTCTCCTCATCCTCCTTGCCTTCATCCATACACTGGTGATGACCATGAGAAATGTTGTTGTCCTCATCTGAACTCATGTCCATGTCTGAATCAGGTCACTTTTGGCTGGATTGTGCATCCATGGTGCTGTTTTCAGGAAAGAATACTATGTGGTGTTTGCTGTGAGACTCTGCAATGTGAATGCGATGAAGTCTTACATGGTGTCTTTGGACAACTCATATCCTCATCTACTTCCATGGGCTCGTCTGCATTGTTGTCATGTTTCTCAGTGTCTCATTCTTGCTCCAAGTCTGAGCTGTCCATGAGCTTTGCTATATACATAGATTGCATGGGTTGTCAATGTGTCTAGTGAAGATATGTGACTACTTACTGGATTCACACATCTCGTCTGTTGAATGTGATCATGTCAGTATGAACCTGTTCATGACTAGCTTTGATATCATTACTCACTTATTGGAACCTGGCTGATGACAGGCTCAGTCGTGTTGTGAGTGGTGGGCTTAGAGCTTGTGACTATGAGATGAAATTATTAATTTTGTAATCCTGTAAAACACATCAACATATTTCACACCTTTGGCTTTGGCAGCTTCGCCTACAAGTGAAAATGGAATGATATAGCTAGTTAGTGAAGCTGGCGAAGCCCGTCGATGTGTTTTGCACCTTTGCCCTTATACTTGACTGGGAGTGTATGTTGAGTGAAATTCATGGTCAGTAAGCTGTGCAAAACACATTGATGTGTTTCGCACCTATGTCTTCCTCTGCTGCTATTGAATGTGGTATATTGATTTAGCTGGTCAATCATGCAAGGCTTGTTACTGTTCTACGTACCCATCTCATCTTCCTCGCTTTGCTCTGAATATGGCAATGATGTTAGTTGGTTGATTATGTAAGGCTTGTTGATGTTCCTACATACCAATCTCATCCTCTTTTCTTTCCTCTGAATATGGCAATAGTGTCAGCTGGAGTTTATGAAAAAGTTGGTTGATGTAATACAGACCTCCACCTCTCTTCTTCTTCTGCTGCTTTGACTTGGTAGATGGGACGTTCTTGAGAAACACCTCCTCATATTGCCTCATGATGGCCATGTGGGTCTTCTTGTTGAATGGAGAAATGTTTTGCATTGCTGCCTTGACATTGGCTTCATGTTGTGATTGTAATGTGGCATCGTCAACCTCTTGTTTCCAGCTTTGCTTGTCTTCTGGATTTGTGACTGTCATTGTTACAACCCAGCAATCCCCGTACGACTACTACCCCTTTTCCTTCCCTCCTACTCCATTACTCAGTGTACCAATGTTCCGTTTCTAGTTGCCTTAAGCAGCTGGCACCGCAGTGCCTTGGACTGTTACATTACATTCTAACTTCCTCGTTGTCTGTACCATTATCCCAGTCCCCGTTTCGCCTCATGTTCCACATGAGGACCAGCACTATCACTCCACCATCACGTTCCTGGTCTTATCGTTTATCTCCACATGCTTTCTATCTCTACCTCGTGCCAACCGGTGTCCTGAGTGTTCCCCTTCAGGGATCCTCAGGCCTCATAGCACTCATGTACTAGTATATAGGCAAATGACGTAGAACTAAGCTCCCCAGCTAGTTCTACGCAATACACCATATCTTCTGGTGTTCCCTGAATCTCTACGAGACCTCAAGCTACTCTAGAGTGCTTGCTGCTACGTTCTTGTTAGACTACCTATCCAGGCATTATGCTAGGAGAACGGTAGCGTCGTAACAGTCATGGCCCCCAGCATCTTGCATTTTTCTACCTCTTTGATCGGCACCCAAAAGGCTTTGACCTTCTTCAGACCATCCTCCTGTATGCTTGGAAGCTTGATTGGTATCTCCTTTAGTTGCTTCTTTATGCAATCATATTTTTCAATCAGGGCAGCATTGAGATTTAATGTTGGATTTTCGAGGTGAATAATGTGCTTTTCAGGTTCCACAAACATTATCTGTGTGAGCTAGCATCAGCCCTTGATGGACTATGTATTTACAAGTTCTGACTTGCCTTCAACACAGCATCCAGTACCTCTACCACTGGAGGTGAGGGCATGCCGGCCTGCACATAATCCAATCCTTGGACGAGAACAGTCTTTGCCACTTTGTTGATGGCATCATAGCCATCCTTGCGAACCTGCTCGATCTTGCTCAGGCGAAGCATGCGATTGCCACTCATTTTGCCACTGATCTCTGGAAGTGATATGGTCAGATCAAGTTGTGGATTTGCCTCTGTGGGCAGGACATGGCCTTTGACTCCATCCCACCATTTCCAATGTGGGACTTGAAGTGCTACACAAAGCACCTCTGTCAACTGAAAGTGCAGGTTGTAAGCATCATTCATTGCCAACAGTTGTCTGCAATCATTGTTGGTTTTGTTACAACCCAACCCACTCCTATGTACAGTCTCTCCCTTGTCCATTTATCTCCGTTTTCCCTTCCCCTCCACTTACCACGTTCCCCATCTCCGATGATGCTCTAATACGTCTAGCCCCTTTACTTGTACAACATCTACGGTTCCTTCCGCTCTCCGTTACTCACGGAACCGCACTGCCTTTCCATTCTTCCATCACGTTTCACCTTAGTGTTTCATCGTACCTACCGGTTTCCTAAGCCATCCCGTTATAGGATGCTTAGGCCTCGTAGTACGTCTACTACCGCAGTCACAGCTTGGTCTGTGCACCTCCTGTACTCCTACTTAAACCAGTTGGCGTAGTACTAGCTCCCCAGCTAGTTCTACGCAATATACCGCGTATCTTCTGGCGTACACAGATCTTCTCTAAGTCTCCAGGCTACTTAAGAGTGCCTGCTACTAGTGTCTTAACACGCTTCACCAAGGACCAGAACCTACGGTGCGGTAGCGTCGTAACAATGATGGTTGAAGCATGCAGGTATGTATCACACATTACACAGTAGCATTATATGTACATATATGTCATAGTGCCCACTGAGTATTGCATCACAGATTACCATATCAGAATAAGATGGCAGGAGCTTTGAGGTTGGAGCAATGCTTTATCCAGATAAGACACAGAAACATACATCAATGCATGGATTGTGTTACAGTACAATCCCCGGCCACTTCATTTTCCTCTTCAATCATGTCCGTCTGCTCCTGTTGCTCGCATAGCCCCTTGGAACCCCCCTCCCTTCCCATGCTTCCCTTCGACCCCACCTTGGACTATACCTGGGGCAATACCCTCGACTGGGATAGTTTCCCTATTCCCTTAGATGAGGACTCCCTCCTGGAGTCTTTATCCTCGGAGTCAATCCCTATTGACACTGAGATCCTGGACCCTTTCATCTCGGGACCTGTACGGTCTCTCTTCACCTTTCCCCATACTTCCACCGATCATTGATTGGTTCCTTTTCATTTCACTATCAATATTTATATTAACGCCGATCACTCACAGCCGCTCATGATCGGCGCCTTTTCATTTCTCACTATTGACTCCATGATCGCTCATATTAGCCGGACTCTTTTCATTTCGGACTCTATCTCTTGTTAGAGTCCTAGTACTCCTGGATTAGTCACCACTTACATAAGCCAGCCTTCTTAGTATATATAGCTCGAGCTTCTCGCTGTAAACGGTAACCTTGATCTACGCCTACCTGCGTAATATCTAGTTCCCATCAAACCCTGGCTCTTTTGCATTTGATCAGCCGTTGCCTGCTTCTGCTTCTTTTGCTTCTCGCGCGTCGATCAACGGATCAACGCCCTCATCGTCACTCTCGCCTTTGATAGGGAGAGCCCCTGTCCAGGTTCCACGCCGAAACTCTGCTCGTTGCATACGGTGCCAGCCCAGTTTCTGCAACTCGTCTGAAGCATACTGTATCAAGCCCGGTTGCTGCTTCATCGTTTGTAGCATACGGTATCAAGCCCAGTTACTGCTACGCTTGTGCTCTTGACGGAGCTAGGTGTTACGCACTTGCATAACAGATTGAGATGCAAAGCAGGGAAACTGAGGAGCTGAGAAGGAGGATTGAATGTATATACTGGGGACTCACTAGCATTGGATGAATGGTATGAGGAACACAATATGTCACTGGAAGAAATGGCAGCATGAGAGGAGGCACTATGGAGGGAAGACAGAGGAGTGGAGTATTATGAGTGGGTGGAGGCATGGGCAAGGTATGAATATGGAGAGATGGAGGAAGAAAGACACAAAAAGAAAGGATGAGAAATGAAACTGGTCCATATGAGGGAACACTATGTGAGCCGTCTTGGTTTGGAAGAGGAGGAGGCGGATTTGTTTGAGGATGTACAGAATGATGAATTGTATGAAACAGAATGTCAGTAAGGGAATGATGTAATATGATTGCAGTGGATGAAATCTGGTTTGAGAAACAAGTAGAACAAGGGAGTGAAGGAAGGACAGCAAGGAAGGTTGCGTAAGTATATGGAATAGTTATGCAAGGGAAAAGTAAGCAGGGTGATATGAGGAGTAAAATGAGAGAAGCAGCAGGACATAATGAAGGGAATGAGGCAGACAAGACCACTGACAGTAAGGTAGACAGTAATTTGAACATGACAGGAATAGGAATTTGAATAGCAGCACAGAGAGTAAAGTAAATAGTGATTAAGACAGTAACCAGGACAGTCACCAGGACAATAACTGGGACAGAATTCACAATAGGAATGCAGAGAGTAAGCATGCCAATAAGCACAACAGTAACCATAACAGTAATCAAGACCAGAACCAAGACAGTCTGCACAACAGTAATGGTGAGTGTCTGCACAATAGTTGACACAACAGTAAGGTCAACAACAGTAATTGTGATGGTCCATAGGACAGTAAGGGGGACAGTAAGGCAGAGAGTAAGGGAGATAGAGAGCTAGGGAGAGGAAAAGTAAGGTTGAGATAGAGAAGAGTATTAGGAAAGAGTGTAGAAAAGAGTAAGAAAGCTAAGTGAAGTATAGGCAGTAGTTGATCATAGGGAAGTATAGGAAATAGGTAGGGAGTAGTGCAGTAGGGTAGATTGATAGGTATGTGTAGAAAGTAGTGATAGAATGGATAGTTGAGTATAGAAAATAGGGAGTAGAAATTTGTAGGTTGTATAGGATATGTAGGGTAGTGTTATTGTAGGAGAGTGTAAGATATACTACACTGTTTTGACAATTAAATAGGGTTAGACTTAGATCATGCCTGCCATTGAGGGCTTCCCATGCAAAAATATAATTATAGAATGTAAAGAAATAGCCAATTCTGAACTGTACATAGAATGCACAACAAGGAAGGTGTGCAAAATGTGCAATGATAGTAGACATAATAGTTAATACCTAAGCAAATGAGAGATATGGAAATTCTACACAGACATCTTGAGCTATTTGTACATGCAGAAACTCCAGAATAAATTATAGTACAAGTGCAACAAATTAAAGTAATAGGATGTTAAAATACATGGAAATACAAATGTGCATATATTGTATACTGACTTATTTGTGCAAGCAGCAAATTGAATAATATTATAACTTTGAATTTTATATGTTTTTGTAAACTAGATCCTGGTGAAGCTTGGGTTACTACACAAATACATATAGGGTGTAATATGTGCAAACTAATTGATACACAATGTGGAAAATGCATACACATCTATAGAGGATCATGATAGAGGGGTTATGAATCGGCCAACAGGTCTGAAAGTAGGCAAGAAAACCTGCAAACACACAAGTATGTTGAATTGGTGTGTATGTTCTTGTCTTTCAAGATTTTGTACAAAAACGAAGGGGGTGTCAGTTGGGTACACAATGAGTCGGTGTGGGCTTGTCTTTGGGCGCATGGCATCAATGCCATCATTAAGAGCATTTGTGAGACATGCATCTCATTGGTGTCTTCCAGGTTGCCAGTGGCACATTCATCATGAGGTGGTGCTTTAACAAGGTGAGGTTCTTGCATTTGTCAAGCTCACCTAAGGATATTTCGTGACAAGACAGTCAGCCGTGCGCAACCATAGGGTATACTTGCGCCAACTTACTGATGTCTATGCACTTGACCAACCAAACTCTGTGCTTGATGAGTACTTGATGAAGATGTGCCACCTGTGTCTCCGCTTCCTGTCTTTGTTGTGGCTTCATTGTCTTGGTCAAGCTTTTCTTGGTGATGACATACTTCATGTGGGTGGGGTGTGTGGGATCCTCCATCTTCATATAGTTCAAGTGATGGTTCCCATTATAGAGTATGGAGTGTTCGTTGTTGAAGCTTGGCTATGACCACACAACATTGTTCGTGTATATGCCCTCGTGCATGGGCTCCAGTGATGTGAGATTGAGCCAGTCTCTTTTCATGCCAATAATGATGGCGTTCTTGACCTTTTTTGACTGTGGCCCTTTTTGCAGTCAGAATACCTGAAATTCTTCGTGTATTTCAGATTGATCTGCTGCAGGTTAATCGTCTGAATGGTGAGCCATGGACCCTGACCGAGGTTGTCATGGTTGACCAACATAATCAGGGCATACCCCAGCATTGCCCACATCAACTCCTCATGATGCTCGATGACAGAGTGCACATCCTTGTGTTTGATGTTCTGTGCCATGCTATCAGTTTATGTCGTTCAAAACCGACTCAGGCAATGTACACTCATGGGGACCTTGCCTTCTGGAGTCTTGGGTGTTTTTGCGGTGGCCACAGTGGCCTTTTTCCCCTTGACCTAGGATGCCTCACATATGTATTCCTAATACTTGCACTGTGCTTATGCATGGACTATTCACCTTTGCCTTTGATGTTGTTGCTACAGGAGCCTGAAAGCAGTCAGTATGTCTCGTCTGCAACATACGAATGTGAACAACTCACTTCCTCGTCACTCTCATTGACAACTGCCACCACCTTCCCTTTCCCTTTGTCGACCACTTGCTTGACTGTCACTTTGCTCATCACCTTGGCTGTGATTGCCTGTATGCCTGCATAAGTATTCCAAATACTTACACATGCACAATGTGACACATGTCCTTACCTTCTGCTTTGCAGCTGGCTCTTCTTCATCCTAACAAACAGAATGTCAACACACATGTGTCACAAACACAACACAGAGTCATGTCCTCACCTCGGATGACTCCTTCTCCATGTTGGACTCGATGGTCATCAGATCATCGTGCATGCCTTGAGCATTCTACACACAGAGTGTAGAATATCAATGGTCAGCTGCAAATGAACCTTTTGTGCCTCTAATTCACTTGCCTTGTTGTTGTTATTGACCTGAAAAGGCATTAGATTTAATTTTTGCTTTGCTTTGTCCAATGAGACTGGAAATGCTTACCTCCATCACCTTGGTGGTTCCCTTGGTGGTCTATGAGACAAGGTGTGAACATTATTTATGCAAACAGAGTCTTGATTGACATACCTTGGAGTGGATGTTTGTGCTGATAATCTCAACCTCCATGTGGGTGCTGATGATCTCCACATCCACATTGGCCTGATCGTGTGCATTCTAGATTTCTCTCCCTTAGTTTGAGGAGCTTTAGGTACAGTATGACTCCATTGGACTTGCCTGCAAGGCCAGAGTCAGATCTTCAGCATCAACACCAAAGTGCCTGCCTGTTACGACGCTACCGCACTGTAGGTTCTGGACCAAGGTGAAGCGTACCAAGATACTAGTAGCAGGCACTCAGAAGTAGCCTGGAGACTTAGGAAGGATCCTGTATACGCCAGAAGATACGCGGTAAATTGTGTAGAACTAGCTGGGGGGCTAGTACTACGCCAGCGGGTTTATATAGACGTACAAAGGGTGCACAGACCAAGCTGTGAGTATCGACAGCGGTAACTAGGCGTACTACGAGGCCCAAGTATCCTATAAAGGGATGGCTTAGGAAACCGGTAGGTACGATGAAACGCAAGGTGAAACGTGATGGGTAAGGGAAGGGCAGTGCGGCTCCGCGAGGAACAGACGACGGAAGGAACCGTAGGTGTTATACAAGTAAAAGGGGTTAGACGTATCAGAGAAACATCGGGGACGGAGAACGTGGTAGGTGGAGGGGAAGGGAAAACGGAGAGGTATGGATAAACGTGAGGCTGTACATAGGAGTGGGTTGGGTTGTAACACTGCCTGCATCATGAGATACTACAGTCTGTGATGCAATCATTAGTCAGTGTTAAGAAATATATTTTCTGTTGCATGATGCATACCTCTGTGGTTTGCAGTTCGACCTGCTAGAGCGGACATGTGGAAGTATTAGGAATACTTGCATGGAGTACTTGGATTTGGAGATGGGACTTATGTCAGTGTTCATATTGACCTGATTTGTAGATAAAAGCATTAGTCAAATGCACAATGCATCTGATATTATACCTTACTGCAACATTTTGGATGTTCATTTCCTGAGATGGATGTGTGTAAGTACTTCTAACACCTGTGCTATGCCGATGAAAATGATGACACTCACAGCCCGCATTTCCGTATCCTGGGATGGATGCGTGTAAGTACTTCTAACACGTGTGCTATGTTGATGAAAAAGATGAAACTTACAGCCTGCATTTCTGTCTGTGAGGATGGATGCATGTAAGTACTTCTAACACTTGCACTGTGCTGGTGGCAGGTTAGGGTGCTTACAGCTGATGCCACTTCCATGGCAGACTGGTCCTGTGTCAGCGCAAGTATTAGGAATACTTATGCCAGCGACAAGAGGAACGCTCACAATAATGGCAGCAGTGGAGATGATTTGTTCCTGAGTTGGCACAACTTTAGCTACTACTTGCGCCAAACTAGAATGTGCTTACAATGGGTGCTGACATAACTTTGTTTGTTGTTGTTTGTAAAATTTCCTAATCGGAAAGGTGATAGTTTGAGCTCAGGTTGTATTTGCATGCAGCCACAACATTCTGGTTGCTTATATAGATACAAACAGATTATAAAATATTTTCCTGCACTATTTTCTTGGGTCAGAAATACTGACATGGCTCCCACTGGTGCAACTGTAGCACCTACTTGCGTGCACTGGATGCCACAAATGCCTGTTTGGTTGGTTTATTTCTATGTTGAATGTTGTGCTTTCATGTTTTCACCCCCCCCCCCCAGTGCTGGCCTCCCATGAGACTTTATACTTTTGCTAACATTTTGGTTCTGTATTTGCATCGAATTGTCATACATACATGATGAACCTCTGCATAACTACTTGGAATACTTAGGCATTGTTTCCATACATGACAGAATACCACATAAAAAGGTCTATCAGGTTGCTGTCGCTCCCGACCACCAGCTTGTCCATCAACCAACGTGTGAAAGAGTCCAACTCTGTCCAACTCTGTTCGAAGTATTGTTGTGCTGCAGTTGTGACTGCTTGGTGATGATAGATGGCAAAGGCTGCTGGAGCTACCACATCTGTGAACTTGCAGTCCAGTTTGCCCTTGACTGCCTTGGAAAATGTGATATGCAGGCTAGTGTTCAGTTGGGGAACATGACAGTGCCAGCAGATCTTGTTGTGCCACCTGTTACAACTACCCCGGATAGGAGTTTGTTGTAGCCCTTGATAGAACTAGGGTCGTTCGCTCAAAGGGAGGATCCCTGAGCAAGGGGAGGATTCTTGGGTAGCTACAAAGAGCATCTGGGCGATACGACAAGAGGGACTTCCTCGAGTTGCAGATTCAAGGTAATCAAGGAGCTGCAGATTCAAGGTAATCAAGGAGCTGCCACTCAAAAGTAGGCAGAAGTCTTAGAGGTTCAAGGGTTGCAGCGAGCAGCTTATGTGATTACAACGGAGATCTAAGTTAAGGACATGAAAGGTGCGCTGCATGTATTTAACAGGGCCTGGAGTCCTTGATGAGTAATCAAAAGGAATACTATGGAACATCAGGGCAGCCTGACTAAGGAAAGGGCTGACACATCGCAAGAAGGTGACTAAGAAGAGAGGTGATGTGTCATGAGAAGATGACTGAGAAGAAGACATGTTGTGAGAAGGAAATGGAAGATATATCCTACAGGGCCCAAACGGTGGGGTTGGGTACATGGCTCCAACAAAGAAGAAAGAGAAGGGAAAAGAGGAATTGTAACACCACCTGGCTTAGTGTAGTCCCTTCCTCCACTCCTTGTATTCGCTCTGACTGCTGTTCATGTGGGACATCAAGCATGGACAAGAATACAGATGATGGCCTTGTTCGTTGGTGTCTGGATCCAGGATCTTGCAGAGAGCACAAATGTCTTCTAGTTGACATAGAGTAATGAGCATGGCATTGACCTTGACTGAATTTCTCAGCTGATGTGATGATGTCATCTGCTTCACTTTGGTTGCAGCTTGGATGAACAGGTTGCTCGAAGGATCTGATGTGAGGTGCATGGTGGGCAAAGCCATGATGCTGGTCATGCTGGTGGATCTGGATGGCATGATCCTGGACTTTGGCATGCCTGTCATCAGGATTTGCTCCGGCTTCTGATGTGGATCACTGCTGCAGACACAGCATAGCTCATTGATGGGAAGTTGCCAACAGGCCATGCCCTTGCCATCAATGAAGGAGGTGGTGCTGTAGCAAAGGCACCACTTGAGACCATACTTGAATATGTGGTCATGTATGGCCAGCTTGCTGTCCATGATTGCACCCGGCTCCCTGATGTTTGATCTTCCACTACTTTATAACATGAGAGCATAGCACTTGGCTGCTCACCCATCCCTGCCAGCTCTGCCTTGACCTTGAATGAACTTGAGCATGTCGAACAGCTTGTCCATGTGTATTACCAGTCACACATGGGGGTAGTCGTTGCCAGTGCTAAAGGTGGAGGTGGCGACCATGACCTTCTTTGATCCTCGTACCCATGCGTGATAGGCACCACAGCGTTCTTTGTTGCTCATTTTCTGTCAATCGCCCACATAAGCCCACATAAAAGACATGGTTGATGAGGTCTGCCAACCTTTGACATTCTGTGATGGAGGATATGAACATGAGCCCTTTGTCCTCTTCATTCCAGCTGACCTGCTCTTTGTTCAGAATCTGAATGGTTCTTGTGAGCAAAGAGAAGTCATTTTTTCCAGAATATAGATGAGCTCTGACCTATTAGTTAACTGTCAAATGATAGTGGCATTGGGAAGCAGATTGTAGGACTCTCTGACCTCGGAAATCAAGGTGGAAGGAAGCATGGCACTCAACAACATGAGCTTGCATGGGCATGGAGCATAGTTGATACAGTATATGTCATTCAAGCTTTTCTGATAGTCTTTGGTGATCAGTGGAATGTGTGCCTCATTGAAGACCAAATGTGCCATGGTTTTCTTCTGACCTAGTATGGACAGTGCGTTTTGCCAACTGTTGGCCTACACAAGGACTAGGTTCTTGGTCACATCCAACAGATGGTGGTCATCATTCCCTTTGTTGTACAACTAATATGGCACCTGCATCTGTGTCAGGCGATACTGATAGTCCATGATGAGGTATTTCAATGGCACGACCAGCACAGTCACTTTGGCTTCTTCCACAAGGCTAGGCACTATTGCTAGCATGGACTTGCCTCCGCTGGGCTTCAGCACTGCAATGACATCCAAGCTGCACTCTAATATCACCATCATCGCCGTCTTTTGTTCAGTCGTGTGCCAGTCCAGGGTAGGATTTCTGAGTACACATCTCATGGCATCCATTGCGTTCAATTCTGCTGTCAGGATGGAGGGACCATGCACCACTTTAGGCATACTTGCACTGGCAGACATGGTGACAGAGGGAGTGTGCACAACTTTAGACATACTTGTGCTGGCAGATGTGGTGACAGAGGGAGCATGCACAACTTTAGACATACTTGCGCTGGCAGACACCGAGGGTGGATCGAATGCAGGAGGCAATGGTGTGGTTATTAGATGTTGCCAGACTTTGTATTGTGTGTTGTTGAGGGGTGAGGTGACAGGACCAATGTGTCTTTTGGAGGACATGACTAGATTCAAAGAGCTTGGGAGTGAGCAGGGTCAGTCAGATTGATGTTCAGAAATAGATCAATCAATGACAGGTCACATACCTTCTCTGTGATTGTCAGGGGACCTCTTGTTGGCATTCATCTCTGCTTCTTGTTGCAAAGCTAGCCTCAATCCTATGTCATCCTTGTTATCGCTGAATGACGCTGGATTGAATGAACTCTCGTGTGCTGATGGCACTTCAACCGCCTTCCCTTTACCCTTGTCAGAGAGAACTGACTATGAAGGTGGGTGGTCGTTTAAAGCCTTGGTGACTGCATCCTGTACAAGGCCAGACAAGGTGGGCGTCAAGAGTGCCATCACCTGCTGTGCTATGTCCATTATCGGTAGGACAGTGTTGGTATGTGACGACTCTGGTGGTGGTGGTGGTGGTGGTGCCATGCAAGTATTGCTAAAGTTACACACACAATCCGAAGGTTATCCTGGAATGGTGGTGCGTGCTCATCGGTATAAGAGCAGAGTTCCACCAGGGACTGTTTGACATTGTTTTTGCCAGAATATACTGGCCTCCAGATACTAAGGCAGTATGTCTTCTGGTGTGCCAGCCAAGGTATGCATGCTTAGGCCATAGATACAGTTTTCTGTTGCCCTTGTATGTCCAGCCTGGAGTGCTTCAACATTGTCGACCATGTCATCCTCCCACATGGTCTCTGACAAACATTTGAATTTGCGTTTCCAGGCAGTCTGGATGTGATGCCATGGATTGATCGTCAATGCATAGTTGAGACTTACCACTTGCTCCTTTGCCTTGATTTTTTCTCTTTAGACTCTGAGCACGATTTATGACAGCATACAGAATATACAGGAGAGCAGGAAGGCATTGGAATGGGAAGCCAGTGTCTCTGTTATGAATCATCTTCTGATATACTGGCCAAATAAACTCTGTGTTGCCTTTTCCACAAAGAATCATCAGTTAGTGCTGCTAACATGTCAGTTTACACGTATGTTCTCACTAGATTCCATGATCACATCATCAAGACGCGGATGTTGTGCTTCAGGTTTGACTTCAGCAATACTGGCCTCCAATGCTCACTTCAAGCCAAGAGATCCGGCTTCAGTTGCCTCATTGTTGGACAAAGCTAGAGATTATGTGAGTGAGCATAGTTGGTTAACCAAGTGTGCCAGAGTGTTGGCTGTATACTCACCTAGGTCTTGATTGGACTCAATGTCCATGTCTGAGTTGGCTTGCTCATCTGCTAGATTAAATGTGTGTGTGATGTATGTTTGGCTGTCATGCAATTCTATATTCACCAGACTCTTCCTCTTGTTGAGGCTTATTTATGTGGCGTTGGCAATGTGAACTGAATGATACATTGGTGTCATCCATTTCATCATCTTCCTCATTGTGTTCCATATCAGATACCTCTGCAGAGGCTGGAAACAGGGTTATTGTGGCATGTCAGCACAGTTGATTGACCAAGTGTGCTACCTCAACTCACCTGCATTGACATTTGTGGCTGTTGAAATAGATGGACCAGCAACATGTTGCTCATCGACGACCATTGGCATGTCATCCTTCTCGTCCTCAGAATCAATCCATTCCTTGGATTTGAATTGTTCTATACAGAAAATAGGTTTGATGTTTAACAAACAGTGGAGTCAGCCTTGTGCTTACTGTGTTCCTGTTTCGCTATCTGCTTGGCATGGTCTGTGAGGGAATTTTTGACCACCTTGACTCTGCTGAATATCTTGGCAACCGCTGACTGCCATTCAACCACCTTCTTCTTCATTTGAAGCTCTTTTTCATAGATCATGCAGGCATCGTCTTGATATACTGACTTGGTGATCAGAGCTTTCACCTTTTGTATATTCTGCACCACATAGAACTTCTTGGTCATCTTGGGACCCATTGGGTCTGGGATCTTGAGCTTGTATAGGTCATCAAACACACCACTGGTATCATCTTTGTACAATTTTCTGATGTTGATATCCTCCTTGGGATAGCACATGCAGCAAACTGCCACCTCTGAGTGTACAACAAGCTCCTGAAATCAAGATTGTGTGAGTGTTTGACCAGTAATGTAGATGAATCCAATGTTTACCCTAATTAGAGTCTTCAATGCATCTGCAACTTTGGGTATCAATTTTCCTTGCAGACCTAGGCCCAAATTCTCTGTGCAGACCATGTTGACAATTTTTTGGATGGAGTGTTGGTTGGTCTGTTGTAGCTCGGTGTAGTTTTGAACACGGGCATTCATGCTACCCCTCGTCTCACCATCCTCCTCCAATTGCAGTGTCCCTTGTTGACAGTCAAGTCTATGTGCCACAGGTATGTCTGGACAGGTGTTTATTCCATCCCACCATTCAAACTGTTGTGTTTTGTCCTTGTTTGAATTTGCCAGCCACACGTTGAATATTCCATGCAAGGACTGACATAGCTGCCAGATCCTGGGAATTGCGAGGAGCTCCTTGTGAGCTACATAATCTTTGTAGAGACTGATGAGTCTCTCCACAAGTGTGCTCGGCTTCTTGATGCTGTCCTTGTTCATCCAAGGATATGCTGTGAATCATAGGACCTTGATCAAGAATTCCAAAAATTTGATTTGGATGGGGTCCCAACCCCCCTGTGGTGCTTCTGCGCCAAAAGGAATCTTGAATGTGGTGCGAACCTACTCTGTGGTGAACCCTTTGTTCTGAGTCTTGATGCGATAGTTGGTGAGGAAAGTGGTGACTGCAGACACGAACAATTTTTCTTTCAATTGTTCCACGTCAATGTTTCCAGCTTTGACCATAGCAAGTGAAGGTAGATCTCAAGGGATTGTATGGCACCTCAATGCAACTGGAACAACAATGTATAGAGCTGACATGTGATGACTCTGTTGGTCAATCAGGTACACTTGGTCAACCAACTATGCTACAGTGACCTCAAAGAATTCTGCTTAGCTTTGGTGGAGCCAAATATAGTACACACACTCAGCTACAGAAGTTCCCCCTGGGTCATGTGACCCAGACCGCATGCTGTGGAGATATGGTCAATTCAAAACAGCAATACCATGGAAAGGGCTTTTGAGCTTTTGAGTTGCTGAGTAGGATCTCAGTCAAATCATCAGATAATTGCCATTGTTTGGTAGTACAAACAAAGATATATAAATGGTATGTCTGAGTTTACAAAAGTTCCCACACTGCTTGATTCTCCAGCCAGATTCCACTCTCTAACTCAACAAAGCACCATCCTCTATATCCTTGATACTGGCTACTCTGGTGAAGCCATTGCCAGAAAAACTGGTGTAAGCCCTTCTTCCATATCCAAACTTCACTTCAAAGAGTGTTCTAACCTTCCTGAAGATGTGCTTGGAGTCATTGTCCTTCTGAAATATATTGTCAAGAGGATTGAGACCACAATAT
>JBBPNY010000527.1:0-16177 GCA_038091165.1 Rubroboletus pulcherrimus
CGGCGCGCGCTGTGTCGTTGCTGAGCGGGAAGGGTGAGGGTGAGGTGAGGGTGAGGTGAGGGTGAGGCAAGGGCGACAAGGGGGAAGGCAACGAGGGCGAGGCGTGCGACGACATGGTGCGCGCAACGGTCCGCGCGCCGTGTCGTCACTGAGCGGGAAGGGTGGGGGTGAGGGCGAGGTGGGCGAGGACGAGGATCAGGGCGAGAGGTGCAACGGCACGACGTGCACAATCGTGTGCGCATTGTGCCATTGCTTCTGCACGCCAAGGGCAAGGGCGAGCGTGAGGGTGAGGGTGAGCGCGAGGATGAGGATGAAGACGACGATACGGGTTTGTCACGCCGTGGCGCTGAATCCCGGTACAGATAACTGAGTAACTTGCACGGTGCATGTACAATATTATAATATATCTACTAAGTCTATCTCGACTTAACAGTACCACATGCAATGTCTAGCAAAGGACCTCGGCCCTATAGTACAATAGACAAGGAAAAAAGAAAACATATACTTCTTCGAATCACAACGTCACCGCCGACCACTGCAACCGGTTATATGCAAATCCAGCTGTTTTTTCCACCGACTCGATTCTCGTGTTTACCCTCACCTTTCCCTTCCCAAAGACTTCATCCCACATCGCACTCCAGGATTCGGGGCAGTGCTGAAACATGTCAAATACCCTGCCTGACAGTTCTCCATGAAAGACTCCTTTCTGCCAGTTTCCGACGTGTTCACCACATATCATGGAGCCAGGCTGAGGAGACAATAGCCCTGCTAATGCTTTGGCCAAATGGAGTTGGTTTTCCTCTGAAAACAGGTGGAAGAAGTTAGATGCGTAGACCACCGCACAACGGCCAGCGAGTGGATTTAGCGAAGTTAACGTGGACAAGTCTGGTCTCTCTGTTGAAGGAGGCTCGTCGAAAGGAGGGACGATTTGCAACATGCTGGGATCAAACGCATCCCCAGGGACAAAGCTGAGTGGGTAGGTTGCTGGCGTCGTATTGAAGAGGGCGTGACCCATGTCGTAGAACTCTAGAAAGACGTCGGATTGACATTGACACGAAATCATGATTACGTCACTTACCTTTCTTCAAATCAGTGGTCACAGTGTTTTTGAGTGGGAAACCATCTGCCACGGCTTTTCTCGCATCCACTCCAACTAGTGCATGCGTCTCGTCAGCATTTTTGGGAAGAAAAGCTTGCGGAGTGTGGGTTACTCACAGCAGCAACCAATGTCCAGTAGGATCCCGTCCGGGCGCTCTTGGCCAAGCTTAATAATACTATTGTACTCTGGAAGTGTCGCGATCCCTAACCTGGATGGAAAATCAGCATTTTAAATGTGGTAATGGAGAATGGAGAAACGTACCGGAGGAACGTGAGGTACCTAATAGATGCGTAGGGAAATATCTACGTCCAAGATGTCGATGTCCGATCGGGGTGCACTTAAAACGACATTACCTCACTGACCTTATATGCCCTCTCTTGTACTTCCAGAATGTGCCTCCTGAGGTCGTCGTCGTCGTCGATCCCAGCCTGTGCCTTGAAGAAGGCCGTTTGATCTGGAGAGAGCCCATACGCCGCGTCGAGTGGTTCTGTGTCAGGCTTTACCACCGCTGTGATCTTTAGATCCCCAGCTCCAGCGAGTCCTGTGAGGTTTTCGGTGTCCATTACTGAGCGCGCAGCCGGTTCAAGCATAGCAGCTTTATACCTCGGTCACTACAACATGACATAATTACGGCTGAAATTCAATTCTATATGCACTCACCGGTGCGACACGTAGACAGTGAGATAACCTTTGCGCTGGTCCAAAACTTCTGACTCCCCATTGCTGACAAAGGTATCCTGTTCTTACCATAACGAGGATACCTGCTGTGGAATCCGAAGCTCCCGGGTCAGTGGATCTGGTTAGAGTGTGCGATGGCATCGTCGGCGGCTAGAAGTATGCGACCAGTGTCGGCCTGTGACTGCATCTAATCGTTTCGCTATTTATAAAGACGGAGCTGGGACCCTGCCATCAGTGATCCAGCTGACCAGCTCGAAGTACCCGGTAGCCGATGGTACCCGAGTAGTTACCGATACCATCCAATTCGCTGATCGGCGGCAGGCCCTGAACTCACTATTGTAGGAACAAAATAAAAAACTTCGTGTAAAAGGTAGAGAATTTTGATGGGTGGATAACGACTTCAACAAATGATTTTCGGATCTCCCGGAGGCCCGAGCTGACTAATTGTGGGAAAACATTACCATACATATCTACAACTCCATACCCGAACCCTGCCTCTCACTTCAAAATGGATGAATGTCGACCTTGGACTCCAGCCACCTTGAGTTGCTCATGGAGGCAAGTGGATGGTTAACCGGTTCCGGTTAGCACCGGGGGTATTGGGTGCTGCGGATTCTTATCTTATCAATCATCTGATGCGCTTCCAGAATTCCGATATACCCTTCGGGCAAGTCGTCGGGATTTAGATACCTGTGTCTCATTACTCAGGGGCTTGAAAGATACTGAGTTACAGTGCCCGCATTCCGTCACTTCTCAAACTCTCACACGATAGAGTGCCTAGATGATCACTGTGATAGCTCCGCTACCATTGTACTAGTGGATGCCTCGTAAGATCACCCAGCTCCAGTGTGGCCAAAACCCTTATCTTCCAACTTGCAAGACTGATCCGTGATCGCAACTGGGTGACAGATTTGCCCATAGCAGAGAGGTCTGTCGGATGCTTCATTTTTGACTCAACTTTTTCTGATAGTATTTTATTTTATTTTAGTCCAGTGCTCACTCACCGAGGGACTGGATCTATCCAATGCACTGCGAACACAGGGGAAACTAGAAATGCTCAGTAGTAAAAGATGTAACCTTGGTCCAAGGTTAGGGTTCCGTGGTCTCTTCCAACGGGTCCCGATTAACTGAACTTGATTCGTAGGACTGCCGCTTACCATCGGAAATCGATAACCACACGGACTAACCAAGTTTCATTACCCCGGGTTACAAACAAGTCCATACGATACACAACGTACCGGTCCGCTCTGGTTAGTCAAGGAGTGACAATACCTCCGGAGCATCAAGCATTTCCCCAATCTGAGCATAAAACCAAATTTCACGCAGAGGAAAAGGCATATTTGTGGCTTTTCACAATGGGTGAAATGACCTGATCTTCAACGACGTCCAAATTTGGGAGGAACAAAATAAGCGTACATAACGCGTCTCAGCTCGAAATAAATTGGGTGTTCGGGTCTTCTCATTTCTTCCTGTTCTTTGTCGCATCTTGACCTCCGGTAGCCATGGTAGCTCGAGTCCAACGTCCTGCTCCAGCATTCAATGCGACAGCCGTCGTCGATGGTATGTTCAAAGACATATCTCTCGCAGATTATCTGGGGCAATGGTGGGTCTTGTCTATTCAAGTCACAGCTTTCGCTTTATTTTTTTTTGTAGGGTTGTTCTTTTCTTTTACCCGATGTAGGCCTCCAAAGCGTCTTGGGATGATCGTTACAATAAGCTGAGCAGCGTCGCCACAGGGACTTTACATTCGTTTGCCCCACCGAGATTCTTGCATTCAATGATGCCCTCCCTCGGTTCAAGCAGCTGGATGCTACCGTCCTCGGTTAGTTATACTCCAACGGATGAACAATAGTTACTTACGTTCAACAGGTGTCTCGACTGATTCGCAGTATTCGCACTTTGCTTGGGCCCAACAACCGAGAAAGCAGGGTGGTCTCGGGCCCGACTTGAAACTTCCTCTGATTGCGGACAGGAACATGCAAATCTCGCGTAATTATGATGTTCTCATCGAGGAAGAGGGTATTTCTCTCCGAGGTCTTTTCATTATCGATCCAAAGGGGACCATAAGGTATGATGTCCCCTGGATCCGTCGTACATTCAAAGGTAGCTCATTGCATGGCTCTAGGCAAATCACGGTCAATGACTTACCAGTCGGTCGTTCTGTCGATGAAACCATCCGTCTGTTGCAGGCGTTCCAATTTACAGTTCGTTTGAGAATTTTGTGTGTGGAATCGTTCGTAATCCAGCGTTACAGGACAAGCATGGAGAGGTCTGCCCCATCGGCTGGACTGAAGGTAGCAAGACAATCAAGGCTGACCCCAAGGGATCTCTCGACTACTTTGCCACGGCGAATGAAGACGTTGAGATGCAGAACGGCGCTTCCAAGAAGCGAGCACGCAAGGACTAACTGACTATACCCTCGAACCACTGATAGAACCACACATCATAGATCGCAATCTGCTCAAAGCACATAATATTGCGCTATATTTCGACGTAAATGTACACACCTAGTCATTAGTGAAGTATCTTGGCATTGGGCATGCTCGGGCGTACTGTCAATCAATCGAACACCTAGATATCTGCTAAAATGAGTAACGCACTTCCGCATCTGTCATAAATACATTGCTTGGTGGTTCGCCTAAGTAGTTCGATTTGTTACCGCAACCACAGTACATGGCAAATGAAATAGCAAACTAAACAAAACACGACCCCAGATCGTTCATTTACCCGGAAGAAAACACTATGCTACAAGCGGAGCAAAGTAAAGCAACACAGGTCGAGATCGGAGCCATCGTGTATCAACCCCAGAACGCGCCTGTATGTGCTTGCTTTGCTCACCTTACCCAGGCATCCTCACCCCCCAATCTAATATCTTCTTGCACTTCCCCAACTCTCATCACTGCCCCCTTCACTCCCGCCTTCTTGTCCGAAGTCAGAAACAAGCACCTCACTTCCCTCGCTCCCGTCCCCGTGCTCAGAACCGTTCCCTCTGGCATCGTGCGTCAGATGCTCAAAGTCGAGGAATGGATTATTCGCCCTATCTTGCATGGGCCCCGTATGTCCACTCGGTGTAACAGGCGATGTACTCCAATCGCTATAATCGCTGGTGACCGACAAGAACTCATCTCCTTCGGACTCGGACGCAGTACGGCTAATGGGCATCGGAGAAAGGAAGGAGGCGTAGGAGCCAGCTGGAGACGTTGCTGAATGTGCTGGGGAGCGTGAAAGGGGTGTCAGACGTGGGCTCGACGAATCTGAGGGTAGCTGGAGCAAGGGCAGAGAAAAATGTGTCTGAGGGGGAGGGTGAGAGGGGGAATGCGGTGCTGTGGCGATAGCGTCATGTTGCACTACAACCTCGGAACCGCCACTGCGGGGCGATGAAGGTGCTGAGATGACACCGACAGAAGATGCAGGTGAAGAAACGATCACAGGGGGTGTAGGCGGAACTGGGTACCGTTCTGAGAGAGATGAGATGACCGAATCAAAGGTAGATGTGGAAGCATGCGGATGGTTTTCTTCGTCACTACCGTCGTCGGAGCCACTCGTCACCACTTCATTCACGAGTCCGCTGCCTTGCCTGACCACTCCAGAACTTCCAAGCGTCCGAATTGAATTCATGGAATTGGCCCTGGAAGAGAGCGTCCCCTTTGACCCAGTGGCAGACACAAAGCCAAACGAAGATCCCATTACCCTCGTAATCGGCGAAAACGGCCTCTCTCCGTATATCTCTGCACTTGAACGAGGCGTGTCCGGAAGGAGGGGTCCAAATGGAGAATCATCAGCCATGACTTGATTGGTTGGAGTGAATGGCAAGGGATGTGGGGCACCCTCAATCGCAGGTGAACGGTGGACAGCGTTAGGAATTGCAAGCGGGGATGGGGAAGTGATGTCGAGATAACCCATACTATCGGTGAGTGGGTAAGGCGTCGGACCAGCGGAGCCGGGGGATACCGTCCTCGGAGACATCACTGGTGTTTCATGAATAGGGGAGGGCGGTAAGTGTGGAACTATGAATAATGTACTAGCATCTCCTTGTGTTGTCGTTGACTGAGATTCAGACCGAAGGCGACGAGTCGGCGTTAAAGGCAGCGACGCAGTACTAAGTGTGATTGGGGAAGAAACATTTGAGATCACGTGTGTCGGTGCGAGCGGGGTGTGCGTAAGGCATGTGAACGACTGTGATAATCGGATTGAGCACGCCAGGAAGCAAAAATCGCTACATCGAGCACGCACCTCGTCAAGGGTTGTGCTCGTGGTGTCGAAACCATCAAAGTCATCCCTGAGTCGATCTGTTTTTCGCTTTCTCAGACCGTCCTTTGGCCTTTCCTGACTTCTGAGTACCTCATTCCGCCATTCATCTACCTCTCTCGAAGCGAGCGCTTCTAGCTCGAATCCATCGACAGGAAAATCTCTCGGTCCGAGTGCTCCATTGTTTACACCCTGACCTCTCTGAAGATCATTGTTGTGATGTGATGAATCGAAAGAAGAGGATGAATGGCGACGACGAGACGTCCTGACCGGAACAGCGCTCGCACGCCTGTTGCGTGCCGCGCGTCTCCGCTCGAGAAAGTCTTCAGCCCATGCTTCAAGCTTGGGGGCTATATGCGGCTCGTAAACGAACTGGAGGGTAAACACAGCGAGACAGGGAGGAATGAATGAACGAGGAGCGTGTGAGTACACGTGTTCGGTTCCCAAGGCTGCAGAGAGCGTATAACGAACGCGAACATACCTCTTTGAACGCAAATACTGCTGCTACGCCTACGACAGCCGCAACAACATATACAGCTGCTGGTGGGGCCATAACTCCTTGTCCGAACTAGAGTAGATCCAGTGAACAGGTTTCGTGCGCAGCACCTTGTCAGCCCTGAGTGATCAATGAATGCTCGAAGATACGTCTGATAACATCTCCTACCAGTGAGCAAGGAATAGAGTAACCGAGTTGGCTGCCCACACAAACGACAATGAGTGATCTATGGGTGGATTGCGGTGGTCAGTTCAAGAGAAATGGCCGCCAGGAGGCACAGCCTTCCGTAATTGACCAACACCCCTTTTTAAGCATTTCGATGGCCCGGAAACACCCGCTTAGGCCAAGCTTAGGCTGGGAAGATATGATTCCTTCTTCCACTGTGATATACCTTCACATCGATGCTTGTAGATTTATTCTTTCCTGGGTTCCTCTGCCGTCGTTTGCAGGGCGATAACGTAAATTCAGTAAGCCCCAAGGAACTTCTGGTAGGTGAAACACGATTATTCATAACAGTTGTGGGGTAACCGCTGGTAGTTGTCATCAAATATTACCCCGCCTTCGTGCAAAGCGAGTACTGTTTTATGAATTCGGTCCGTTTTGATGTTCTCGTGAGAAGTCCATGGCTCGTGTGATGCATGCTTGTGCAGGCGGAAGCCTTATATTTGGTTACAGATGCGGCGCTGGTGCCCGGGTGCCGTCGAGTAGGCCACACATATGGGTCGCTACTTGGTAGTGCTCCTCGGGAGCTGTGGGGCCTGGGACTGCTGGTCCATTCCGTGTAGACTGACTCGCTCATTTTGGTTGCGTTCTCCAAGATTGGCGTGGTTCGCTCATCAACGTGATCATGCATGTCAGGTACGTGACATCACGCAGTCAACTTCTAAATGTTGCTGAAGGTATTGTGTATACTTTTGGAAGAGTGACCCACTTCGGACCTCTATCCTCGCCGCATGCACGTTGACAATCAAGAACATCAGCAGCGCTGCAGTGAAACGTGAGGATATTTTTGTGCGTGTTACACACGTTCATTTGAACTTACCAACGACTTTTCCATGTGTGAGGAGACAAGCAACAACATCCACCACCACCTCTCCCATTCACCGCCGCCCTCTTGATTAAGCGTGATGTTGCAAATCTTGAGAATTAATGTCGCCATCTGGCTTTGTCTGTTATCGCCGCCGGCATGGCTAGTCGCAGCTCAGAGCATTGCCTCGCGGGCTTACACTCCGGTGGCAGGAGCCTGTCCGCAGGGCTTTACACTCGTTCGCATGGCAGGATCCTCACCTGGAAATCAAACCCTCTCCACCTCCGAAGCCTCGTATGTCCAAGCTCGCCGATCACAGGTCATCCCCCAAGCCTGGAGAACCTACCTTGCCAACGTCGAGGCTACCAACGTTACTCTACCTTCGTACGTGTCCAGCATCCTGAGCGGGTCCAGCTCGCAAACCCCTAACTTCGGCATTGCAACGAGCGGAGGAGGTTACCGGGCTGCAATTTTTGGCGCAGGCGTGCTGAATGCGTTGGACGGGAGGAACGCATCCTCAAACAGTGCCGGTATAGGGGGATTGCTTCAAACGGCAACTTACTTGACAGGATTGTCAGGAGGATCCTGGTTTTTGACGTCTCTCGCACAAGCCAACTTCCCGACAATTCAGGAACTCGTCTTCGGATACCCTAAACCTACCGTTGCTAACAACTCGTGGGGAGGATGGAATGCTAAATATGGCCTCATCGCGCCTAGTTCCAATCCCACCACTAATGCTGAGTACCTCGTCCATATGGTCGAGGAGCTACAGGGGAAATACGATGCTGGTTATGCTGTAACGTTCGCCGACCTTTGGGCGCGCACACTGGCGAGACATTTTGCCAATGGGTCATTCTCATCGAATTTCTACGACGAATCCTACACTCATGGTGCGGGAATTCTGTGGTCATCAGTCGCCGGAACGTGAGTACCGAGGGACAGGTGAAATGACAATGTACTAATGCACGAATTTCAGTGAATCATTCACATCATACGCGATGCCATTTCCAATTGTCGTGTCGGACCTCTCTGCACCAGGTCAAAATACGTCGAACGATATAGCTGGGGATATCATACCGATCTCCAACCCTATATTTGAGTTCAACGTTTGTTAGTACAAGCGGTCCGTTGATGAGTCTTGAGACTAACATGGCACATAGTTGAGATGGGCTCCTTTGATCCCATGTTATCTGCGTTCGCGCCAACAAAGTACCTAGGCACGAGGAATAACAGCATCTGCATCACGAACTATGATCAATCATCGCTGGTGGCCGGGTCCTCGTCTGAGCTGTTCAACGAATTGAACTTTACCGTAGGTCCACCATTTAGTGTTGCCGTCCGCTAACTCAAGAACTTCAGAATGATTTGAGCTCTGAATTGGGCCCTGAGCTTTCTTTGCTAGACTCATTATTGCCAGAGTCAGGTATCGAGCTTGATGTTGCATCGTGGCCGAATCCATTTTACGGCGTCGCATCAGAGACTTTCATATCGTCCAACCAGATGGATCTAAGCCTTGTGGATGGTGGTGAGGATGGGGAAGTCATTCCGATACAACCTTTACTCGTAAAAGCTCGTGGCGTCGATACGATCTTGGCGATTGATGCTGTGAGTGCAGTGCTGGCCCTGTTGTCGCTGGCAACTTGACGCACCACAGTCCGCAGATGTTAACAACTTCACCAATGGGAGCTCGTTGATTGTAAGTCGCATTTCATACATGGGCTATTAGTGGTGACCAATCACCAGGCGACCCAAAACCGGACTATGTTGCTCTCGTCAGCGTACTCGTTCCCTCCTGTGCCAACGACTCCTGAGGAATTCATTGCACAGAACCTCAGTACGAGGCCAACGTTCTTTGGATGCAACACGACGAGTACCAACGAGAGCACGCCTCTCGTAATATATCTCGCAAACGGCGGTCCTCCTCACAATGGCGAAGCACCTCTCACTAACACATCTACTCTCCAAGTCGCCTATCATTCTTCGCAGATCCAGGCGATGCTCGACCAGACATTTATCATCGCTACCCAGGGCTACCCTGCAAATTCCAGTATGGTGACCGACCCCGAATGGCCCGCTTGCCTGGCATGCGCGATCGTCGACCGTGCGCGCGAGAGAGTAGGCGAGACGAGGAGTGGGGTATGCGAGAGTTGTTTTGCGCGATACTGTTGGTCTGGAAGTACACCCAACACTAGTGCCACTCAGAGCTCCAATGCCAGGCGGTCAGCGGTCCACGCGGGAGTTGGCTTCTGACGTTGGCCGTGGCGGTCGGTATTTAGGCATCGATCTGATCTGATGCTAGCGTTGGTTGAAAGGTTAACACGTCACATTTCCCGAGGAGACAGAAGACGCACTATCCGTGTTGCTCTTTGAGCAACCGGGTGGCGTTCTGACGAGATTTCACGTATGGACAATTTGGACAGTGGACAGATGTAAACCACGCCACCATGACCAATTGATAACGATCGAGTAGCTTGTTTACTTATAAAAGGGCTAGCATCGTAGCAATGATGCACGAGGTGAAAGGCGGTAGATGAAGGGTGTGAATGAGCTGCCGAGGGCGATTGAGTTGCGTTGAAGTGATCTCACCTTTCCATAGTGTTGACGTTTATCCCCAAAAGACCCAGCGACGAGGCAAATCTAGTGCTAGTCTACTTCCATGCAGAGAGTGCGATCGGTATCAGTACTTGACGGTGGACCGAAGATTGCCAAAGGTATTGTCCTCGCTGACCAGGTTGACCAATGCTAGATGAGGGGCAGGCAACCACATGCCATGTTTGTGTGGCACGCTGCACACCGCTTGACGGTGGATCAAGGAGATGAACGGAGCTTGCAGACATGTTGAGAAGCCAGGCAGGGCTGAGCGATGCCCTATGAAGGGATCGCTGATTCGCTGAATCGTGATTTTCAAGCTCAGGTAGCCGCGCCGAGAATTCCGATCAAGTTGACCGCGGAATTTTTTTTGCTCACTACGCCTTGAGCACGAGCTTGGGAGAAATGTGTGGGTACAACATCATATGGCCTACGCTGGAGGTCGAATGCTTGCCCGCCAGCCTGACGACGAGACAGATGGCCACGTGATGTACATGAAATTCCCCCGCGACACTGTCGATCGTGCAAAGCCGAGTGGAGTTGTTTTCGAACACGGATCTGCTTTTCGCTACATCCATTAGCGCCTCACCCTGCGGCGTCCGCCACACCCTCAAATTTCATTTCCTCGTTGCCATGTATCTCCTTCCGTCGCTGGACGTTTCTTTTTCTTAATTGGACGTTTCGTCCCCTGGCCTACCTTCGTAGAGCTTTATTGCTTGTGATCTCGAGCACGACCTGCGGGTCGTGATCTGGAGTTGCAGTCCCCTTGGGCTGGTTCTGTTTCCAAAGGAACCTCGCCCCTCGTAGTTCTGAAAATCGATCAAGGAACTCGGTGCCTTGCTTGAGAGCGGCGCTTCATTAACGCCGCCTTTTTTGGGGGTTGTTGGACAGGTCAGTATTCCTATGGTGATTTGACGTATTCTATTCTGATTTACGGTGAACGAATTCTGTGTTTGAATATAGACAATCTAGGAATTCAAGTGAGTTCCCCCGCAGTGCCATGTGGACAGATTTGTACCTTTTTCTGTGCAGCACGGGGATGGCTCGTACGTTGGGGCCAGTCTCACTGACTTCGACGATAGGTCGATGCGGGTCTTTTGGAACGTGGTGGCATTTAATAACGGATAGTCTGGAGCGGCGTCAATGAAATCGCCATCTGCACTATTCGCAGCGCCTACGGTGCAGACTGAGCGATAAAGTCACCGGGTGTCACGGCTCGGTGGGTCTATGTCCTTTGGGATATAGCAAAACCCCGATCGGGAAAGTCGATTGACTTTTGCGTGGTCTGCAGAGTACCGATGACGTCCGGTCGAATGTTCGGCGGGTGGAATCTTGCTTGTGACCGCTGTTATGATATGTTTTCGTCACACCTCCGAGGAGATGCGTATAAAAGTCGGTCGACTCCCCCCCTTCTCTCCATCAGCGGCTGCCCTCCTTCTTTCCCCGGACGTCCCCCACCCCCCTTCCTGCACCGACGCAGGCGACCTTGAACTCCTCTCCATTCTTGAATTGTATTCCCTCTACCCGCCACTATGGAATCAGCAAGAGCACTCCCCGGCCTCTCATTTTCTTGGATTTCACACAATATCGTCCCCGTCTTTGTCTCCTTCATCGTTTTCTACGCCGTCGCGCGTGCGATATACAATCTTTTCTTGTCCCCCCTGAGTGCGATACCCGGTCCCTGGTACGCGGCGGTGTCCAATTTCTGGATCACTACGCATGTTCTCCGCCTCCAACAGTGCAAAACGAATCATCGGCTTTTTGAGGAATACGGCCCAGTTGTGCGCGTCGGTCCCAACAAGGTGATATTCAAGGACATCACATCAATGCGGAGTATATACTGCATCCACAAATTTGACAAGAGCCCATTCTACAAGAGTTTCCTTACGTTCGTCGCCCATCCCATACTCCCGCTCAAGCTGACCCATCTCTTAATAGGAACGAAAATGACCATGCGTAATTACAATTATCCTTAATCATTGCGTACATATGCTGATTTGACCGCAGGATGACCACCCTCGATCATATCGGACATGCAGTACGACGGAAGGGGTATGCACAACACTATATTCCAGCAAACTTGGTTCTGTTCCAGGTTGAAGCACACGAACATGTGTTAGAGCTCGTCACCGTAGGTGGCACTTAGTTTACTTTTCGCGCGTCTCAAAATATTTAGGCACTCGAGCACGTTGGGGGTAAATATCCCCTCGACTGTCTTGCGCTGTTCCGCCACTTTATGGTCGATGTCACCATTTCGTCCTCCCACGGCTATCGCCAAGGCGCGCTCAGTAAATGGATTCTCGGCGGGATGGATCCGATTGCCACCGCCATATCTGACTTCCCAAAGAGAGGAATCGTTGTAAGTTCAGTTTAAGATATGCGTGGTACAAGCTGATTGGGTACTCTCAGCGAAGCACTATGCCGTCTTTTTTATGGGATTTAGTTTGCCGTATCCCGAACCAGCGATGGCGCCAGATTTGCGACTCAGACAAGATTATCGGTGAAGTTCGTGCCCACCTCTTGTCGAAACGTCGCCTCCAGCACTGATTCACAGAACTGTTTAGTTTGTCGGCGCCCGTGTGTATGAGATGCGCGCCAAAGAAGGCATGGGGGGGACGGGAACGTCGGATTCAGAAAGAATCACTTTGTTGCAGCGCCTCCTCGAATACAAGTATCCGCCCCACCAACAGATGCCGGACCACGATATCATTTCGGAAATGATGGGACACATGTTCGTCCCACTCTTAAAGCTACATTCTTATTGGAGTCTAAATGTCACTTGAAGGATTGCGGGTTCCGATACAACTTCGAACTCCCTGTCTTACTTTTTCTGGGAATTGACCCGCAGGCAGGATATTATGAGCAAGTTACAAGCGGAGCTCGACCAGGCCATGCCTGACTGCCGTATTGTGCCAGACATGGCTGTCCTTCAGAGCCTTCCCTACCTGAACGCCTTTATCAAAGAAGGTAAAATATCTCCTTTACTATGCTGAACATCCAGGGAACTTAGTCTGCGGTAGGTCTCCGATTGTACACTGCAGCACCCAGTGACCTAGAGCGGGTCGTCCCACCATCGACTTCCAAGAACGGCGTTTTGGACGAATCATTTGATTTGATGGGTTACGCCCTGCCTCCAGGAACGGTAATCGCTACGCAAGGCTGGTCGATGCACCGTGATCCCACCATCTTTCCCTCCCCGGATAGTTTCATCCCAGAACGATGGCTCCAGGGGCCAGACGCCACTGCGAAGATGGCGCAATACCTGATGCCGTTCGGGGCAGGAAGTCGCCAGTGTGGAGGGATGAACCTGGCCTACATGATGCTCAGAACCACAGTTGCCACATTGGTAAGAAATTTTAACGTCACTGCGCCCCCTGAAACCAACGAGAGGACCATGGAGATCAAGGACGCATTCGTGAGCCTGTCTGCTTGGTTCAAAGATTTGTTGTACTCAAGAGACTCTTCATCTAGGTTATCTTCCCAGCCGCCATGGAGTGCAAGCTCGCCTTTCACCCTCGTAACTAATTAGCGTCCGCGCGAGACCCATCCTATACCTACGCCCTCTGAACATATTATACTGTCTTCCCTTCTCTCTCTTCTCACCGGAAAGTTAAACGCTTTATAATCGCTTAATGGTTCATTGGTGTACCATATCCCCGAATCCGCTTCACTGTTTCTATTATCGATACGTTGAAGGCTGTTTTTGCGACGTTGTCTAGATACCCAGTTGGCAGGACCAAGATTGTAACCGTATTCCAACTAGATAATAAATTATTTCCTCGGGGTTCCCGGTAGAGACCGATGTCATTCAAGTCACAGCATTGTCGGAAACGACCACTATTGTTCCAGCTGTTTCCTCTTGTACCCCTGGGGTATTCAATGATCCGGGAATTGCGCGAGATGGCATGCGTCTTGCTAGTAGCGAATAGCCAGCGACAATCCCCAATCTTTCCTCGCTTTCCTAACCGACTTCTTCGTTTCGTTACTCGGGGCTCAAGGTCCCCAGCTAACCTCTGCAGAAATAATGGCGACAACCGTTTCATTAGGGAACCTCGTGTATCCGAGACGACCCACATCTCCCTCAAGTACGACGAGAGGAAAGGTCGCGGATTACAACGAGGAGCTGCATCAACCTACCGCCGCAGAACGTCCAGGGCAGAAACCATGTCTAGCCCTCCGGGCCATGTTCTCCACAAGCACGAGTACAGAGAATGAAACGAAACGAGCTATGATGAGTCGACATCTGACGATGATTGGTGAGTTTCTGTGAGTCTATCACAGCCCAGGCCATCCTTATAGCAGACGTGTTTAGCCATTGGCGGAACGATTGGGACAGGCATCTTTTTGAGTGCTGGATCGGTGAGCAGAACAGTCCTGGTTTTGCATTGATGGTTCATGTCTCGTCTATCCAAAGGCTATTGCACTCGCCGGCCCAGGAAGTTCCTTACTCTCCTACGTAGTCGTCGGTTTATTTGTCTACGCCGTTGTCATTACACTGTAAGCCACTCCCTTTCTACTCCGAGAGACCGATCACGCGTTCATCTTTTGTTCCTAGCGGCGAAATGGCTGCTATGTTCCCGGTCTCTGGTGCATTTTCGGTGTTCGGTAGTCGATTTGTGTCCCCTGCTCTCGGGTTCACCCTAGGTAACATTACGCTATTGGAGTCGGAAGCTTGGCCTTGACTCCTTTAGTACAATAGGTTGGAATTATTGGTTGCAGTGGTTCGTGGGGTCCCGGTCTACTGTGTTGCGTGCAACTCATGTTCCATCACAGGAGCCTGTCGATACGTGAGTACATGCATACAGGCTATTTGCTGTTAGAAGACCTATCCTCGCTTGCCTTTTTGATTTCCATCAGCAAGCGAGCTGACAGCGGCTGCTGTGATATTCCAGGTAGCGATTTGTCCCTGTGAGGAGCGGGATATTGGTATACTAATGGAGGATGGCATGTAGTTCTGGGCGCCCCAAGTACAGCCTTGGCAATGGGCCCTCGTGGTTATCGCTCCGATATTCTTGATGCAGCTGCTACATGTTCGGGTATACGGTACGATCTTCCCAAGGCATCCTTGCTTGGCAGGCTTGACTATCTGGACAGGCGAATCGGAGTACTGGTTTGCGTCCATCAAGGTCGTGATGATAATCCTTTTCATTTGTGTTGGCCTCATCTATGACTGGGGTGGCATAAAAGGCCACCCAGGACCCGTAAGTGACTGGATCAGAGGGTCCTCATATCTGAACGCATTTCAGGGGCTTTCGAACTTCCAAAACGGACAAGCATTCATTGGCGGATTTGCAAACTTTGCACAAACATTTGTGTATGCATTTTACTCTTTTGGAGGAGTGGAACTTGTCGCCGTCGCCGCCGGCGAGTCGGCTCACCCATGGAAAGCAGTTCCGAGTGCCGTGAAAGCGACATTTTTCCGAATTGTGTTATTCTATATCCTGACCATCCTGACCATCGGATTATGCATCAATTGGCAGGATTCGGCTTTACTAAGGGCAGCTTACAGTAAAACTTTCATCCTTCAAAGTGCACTATTCACGGTTGTTGACATGCGTTGAACTGTAGACTCGGATGTGACAGCGTCTCCCCTGACTATTGTATTCCAACGTGCGGGCTTTGGTGCCGCCGTGCATGTCGTCAATGGAGTCCTGCTCACTGCTGTGTTGTCTGCGACTAATTCCGCCTTCTATGGAAGTTCTCGAATGTTATTCGCTTTGGCTAGGACTGGCCAAGCACCCCGCATCTTTGGGTGGGCGAACCAGAATGGCGTTCCCGTTCCTGCATTGCTGTGAGCATCCCCAATACTGCTCAAGACCGCGTCGTACGATAACAACTTCACAGCATGTCCCTAGCAGTGTCGTTCCTCGCCTTTTTGACCACTATATGGGGTCAAGGTGTCGTCTTTACGTGGTTGCTCGACTTGACAGGGATATCAGCATTGCTGGTGTGGGGTTCCATTGGATTCATTTCACTCCGCTTTCGAGCGGCATGGAAAGCACAGGGACGACCCCTCTCTGATTTGCCCTACACTCAACCT
>JBBPNY010000528.1:0-16173 GCA_038091165.1 Rubroboletus pulcherrimus
CCGCAGCACGAGAATAGCATTGATGAGATCGATATCTCCAAAGATTCGATGTGCCCATTTCACACCAGGTCACTGATATGATTGTTGTCATCAAAACACATTTCCAACTAAATCGTACACAGGATCTATCTGTTCCATCGAAAACGCGCGCGATCTTACACTACACTACGATTTCCCTGTGTTCGCCTTCGCCCCCCGATCTCTCATACCACAATTTCCCAGAGTCGGTCGTCGGTGCGATGTACCCAGCTCTAATCACGAAATCACCAAAGTGCTCGCCTTCGTGGCGTTCGTGCGCATATCGCTTGATTATGGGCTTGAGGATGGCCAAGATCTCGGGTTCGGACACGGTTTCGCGGTATATCTTGTTGAGGCGTTGACCGTAATATCCACCGCCGAGGAGCATCGAGTAGCTGCCTGGAGCCTTTCCGACGAACGCCACCTCTGCGAAACGTGAATCAACAACAAAAAAAAAGAGGAAACGACGATGGGTGCAAAAACACTCTCCACTCACCACCAAGGTAGGGTCTAGCACACCCGTTCGGGCAACCAGTCATACGCATGACGATGGAGTCGTTGCGCAGACCGTTCTCTTCGCAAATCTTTTCCACTTTGTCGATGAGCACTGGCAAGTACTGCAACGTGGAACGGCTTGAGACGCGAATTCTGTCGATGATCATAACAACTCACCCGCTCGGATTCAGCCATGGCGAGACCTATAATTAGTCGTCGTTAGATGACGAACGGGTGGGAGGGTGGAAAAAAAAGGGGGGGATGCTTACCGCACGTAGGGAACGCCACGCAAGCCGACGCCGAGAGCCGCAATCCCGAATAGTTGAGGTTATCGAGCTTGTACTGGGAGATCAACGTCTTGATCATCAAGACCTCCTCCGGAGGAATATCAGAAATGGTGAGATGCTGGTTCGAAGTCAGACGGAATTTGCCCTTGTGGATCTTGGCGATTTCACGAAGACCAGTCTTGAATTCCCGTCCGGGTTCGTCTTGGACGCGTCCGTTCTCGATGAAGATCGTGACGTGGTGCCTGCCATCCTCTCCGACGGTCCAGCCAAAATGATCTACGTTGCTTTCAAAGGTGTAAGGACGAGCTGGGGCGAACTGGAAGCCGAGGCGGGACTCTACTTCACTCTTGAAGCGGTCAAGGCCCATACGATCAATCGTGTACTTCAAGCGAGCGTTCTGCATCGAGGGTCAGAATTTAATCATGTGGATGTGCAGCAATTATTTCACCTTTCGACTGTGGGTGAAAATCAACGAGGGAACTATGTTAGAAGAGCATGACAACTCACTCGGCACGGTTCCCGTGGTCCCGCTGGGTTAGCAGAACCTTTTCTGCTACGAGTGGTCCCTGCTCAACAGTACAGAAACCGATGACGTCGGCAATGCGAGGGTACGTCTTCTTGTTACCGTGGGTCACACCCATACCACCGCCAATTGCGACATTGAAGCCTTCCAACCCACCATCTTCGCCGACAATAGCGATGAAGCCGAGGTCATTGGCAAAGACGTCGACGTCGTTGTAAGGGGGGACGGCGACTGCAACTTTGAACTGTATGGGAATCAGTCACTGGCCGATCACTGAAGGAAGTAGAGAGACCTTGCGGGGAAGATAGAAGTCGCCATATAGCGGCTCGAAGTCCTTGACAGCTTCGCCAGCCACCATCCTCTTATCGAGCCAGATTTCATGATATGCAGTCGTTCTGGGCAGCAAATGGTTGCTGACGAGTTTGGCAAACTCATAAACGCGAGAGTGAATGCTCGAGAACGAAGGAATAGCGGAGCAGACCACATTACTAGCAAGACGTGAGCCACAGATCATTCGACGCGAAGGTGCAGCGTACCGATTAACGTCACCGCACGCAGCCAAGGTATCCATCAGCACTCGGTTGATTTTTTGAATAGAGGGCTTCAAATGACGCTTGATAACACCGTGGAACTGGAATGTAGCCCTCGTGGTGATCTTCAGTGTGCCATTACCATGTTCGTCGGAAATTTGGTCCATCTGCAACCATTGCTCTGGTGTACAAACACCGCCTGGCGTGCGCACACGAATCATGAAGCTGTAGGCTGGCTCGACTCCCTGAGCCTGACGCTCTTCACGAATGTCCCGGTCGTCCTGCTGGTAGATTCCGTGGAACTTGGTAAGCTGAGTGTCGGATGGAGCGAGGGCTCCGGTAGTCGTATCCTCCAAACCCTGCGCGATGGTACCACGAAGGTACTCGGAGGCTGCTTTGATATGCTCGTTGGTGATCGGCTCAGGTTCAGCTTCCGTAACCTGAACGCTGTCGACACCAAGGGCCTTCCAAACCTTGGGTTCCCAGGCCTTGTATCCGGTCTCAGGTCCATCGGCGTCCTGGTCGTTTGCTAAGCCGAGTTCAACAAAACGCTCGCCCCCGAGCTGCTCTAGGCGCAAGTCAAGGTCCTTGCCGGGCTTGTTGTAATAATGAGCGTCTTCAGGCCGAGGCCAGTAGTGGCTATCTCCGAGGCCAAAGACGGTGTATCGCAGTTTGGAAAAAGGCTTTTCGTTACGAAGCGCAGCAGCGTTCAAGGCTCTGAAAAGCTGACGTCCATTTTGAGGCGGTTCACCCTGACCAGCGACGGAGGTCACGAATGCAACGTATTCCTCTTGTGCGAGACTTTGGATGGTCATCGAATCGAGGGTCCCGATGGTGACCGACATGCCCCTCGCCTTGGCGCGGTTGACCAGTTTCTTGGCGTATTTTTCGGCTGTGCCTCCGTCCGAAGCGTATAACACGAGAAGGGGCGGTGCGTCAAGTGCGACAAGCAAATCGTCGTAAGCCTGCTGCGCCTTCCGCCTACGGGCCTCCTTGACGCTCTCACCCAAGCTGCTAACGAGCTCAGTGGCCAACTGAGGCTTGGAGCGAACGAGCTGAGAGAGATGGTTCTGCCGGTCAAGGAATTGCTGCAGATCGTTCTTGACAGCATCAGAGTCGAGGGTGAAAGGTTCTTCACCTTTAGCCTCCTTGGTGGGGTCCCAGCGATACAAAGGCCAGTAACCCGAGTCAACTGCAAGTTTAGTCTCCTTCAACAACTCAAGCACCGGGGAGCTCCCCCCGTGGTAAGGGAGATAAGCGAGGACAACCGATGGGCCTTTGTGCCTGTCGGCTTCCATCACGGCCTGCAGGACCTGTGCGTATGAAGAGTACACAGCGACACTGGCAACGTAGACATCACCGTAGTTCATGGCGTACAAGCCAACATCTTGTTTGCGACGGTGTAAATCGGCTGCGTTTCGGGAGGAATAAGGCAGAGTATCTAGGATGAGAATGTTGATGTCGAGGCCAGAGGCTATAGCATGGTGTAAACCAGATGAGCCGAGATCGTAGGCCCAGGCATCTGAGCCAAGTATCCACCTGGACTTCGAAGAGAAAGATGTTTTTAATGCGAGGATGCGATCAACGAGCACATTGGAAAGCTGTGAAGATTCCAACGCCGCGGCCACTTGAGCACCAATAGTACGGCTCTTCGAGCTATCGTCTTTAACTTGTAACCACTGAGCAAGAAGTCTGTGTAATTCGGTGCTGAGCTCCTCGACCTCCATCAAATCCTGAACAGAGCTGATGAGCCGAGCTCGCTGTTCCAACTGGCCTCTGATGCGACCCAGCGCATACTCAGGACTGGTAGCTATGTTGCCCTGTGTAGGGACTAGCTCATGAGAATTTGATATCTCTAAGCGCGGACCAAATATGTGAGACAAGATCTTGGTGTACGAAGACTCGTGCTTTGGAACGTGGGGGACCGAAGCGTGTGACGAGGAAAGGGCTCCGTTTTGGAGGTGCAAGGGAGATGTGAGGGGAGCGCTGTTCGTGGTGCGAACGAGTTTGAGCAAATTGCGCTGGCTGACTTGCTCGGCACTAGTGAACCAAACGCTCTGAACGGATACCTGAGAGTGCGTTTGGCGCTCCTGCAGTGCGTCGAGGATGTCGAGATAAAGTGGCGTCCATTTAGTGCTCGAACGGTGGAGCTGCTCAAGTACGAGCACACGAGAAGCCGAAAGGGGAATAGCGCGCAGGATATGAGAAGGGGAGAGAGGAGCAAGTAGCCCGACGGAAACGAACGATACACCGTCGATCGCCGAAACGCTTGGAATATTTCCAAGCACGAAGATGACGGTGTTTGGATTCTTATCACCGTGGATCGTCAAAGGAAGGCAAGGACGACGAGTGCGAGTCGACGTGGACAGCGCAGCGGATTCATAAAGTTGGTATAGAGCGGAAATGGGCTCTGGCGTACGGGGACGACGACCCTTGTCGACGTTATCACCAGTTTTGTTGGTGTTATGGGGAACATTCGTTCCACTCGATGAGAAAGTGACCCCTTCGAAAAGCAGGAACGGTTGTACCTCCTCCTCGGCAATGTCTACGGCTGGACCATCCGCTAGTTCATAAAAGACGTGTACAACTGCCTTTTTCTCCGTGCGGGCAAGCCGAGAAGCAAGAAGGGCGTTATCATGGGCCTCTTGAGGCGTGTAGGAAATCAAGAAGAATGGGAATGCAGACTGCAGGAGGAGGACGTCTGACAAGTCGTCCTTGACTGCAAGGTGGAGGACGAGCGGAAGGGAAGAGAGTTCTGTAGCAAGGAGTACGAGACGGAGAGTTATTTGGGACGTGACAGAGGAAGTGAAGGAAGCTAGCGATGCGCCGGACGCAACTCGGAGTATGGACACGCCCGGATCACCGCCCGCAGGGACGGATTGAACGCTTGGTCGACGAGAGGATGTGTTTGAGAGGACCTTATAGGACTCTGCGAACGGGGATAACACGGGCCCAGAGGGCTGAGTATGGATGACGGTATCAGAGGCAAGAAACGCTATCCGGGAGACCGTTGGGATTGCGGCCATGGCTGACGGGAACGGTGAACTCGACGTGTTGGACGACGACGAAAGACATACCTCGTGAGATGGGGAAGTTAGGATGGGTGAAACTGGGTCGAGCATGTCCGAGGTATTAAATAAATGGGATTGATCATTGCTCATTCGCACATCATCAGACCATTTGTCATGCTATTCGGAATTGTAGAAAATACAGCAGGTACACCTCCACTTGTTATGGTAGCCGACCAGGTCATCTGCCTGGCTAACCTCCTACGCTCTCAGATCCTTCAAATAGTGATGTGCCCTTCCAAGCATCCAGATTGTAAACGAAAATTTGAAGTTAGGGTACGAGATCATGCAGTTCTTGTTAAACACGCCCTCGATTGCTTCTTGTGGCCACGATCCATCCTGTTGAGCAAAATCTCAGCACATGATCTGGTTCACGAGCCGACTCTGAGAGCCATCATTTCTCACCGGAAGCTGCCGCGACAAGACCAACTTTACCGCCTTCTCAATGGGTTCTGCGTGTGGGTACCTGGCGTACATGAGCGCCAAGGCTGCCCAGCATGTCTGCACAGCCTGAGTATTTTCGTGTTCAACCCACCGACCGAGTTCACATGTCTACCGACCACATGACAATCAAGTATGAGCAAGTATGAGTCAGCATCTATCAAGCATGAGAGATCTGGTACAGAACGGCTGACCTTGTAACTTTCCCCCCAACCTCCGTCCTCACGTTGTTTTGAAAGCAGAAAATCGCATGCACGTCGGACAGCAGGGCTGTTCGCGTAGTACTCCCCGCCAAGTGCTAAACTTTCCAACGCAAATTGGGTCGCATAAGTGAAACAGATTCCCCATGATCCGACCCAACCACCCTCTGGTTTCTGCACCTCGTGAAGCCATCTGATCGCCTCCGTAATCGTCCGCCTGAGAATGCTAATTAAAACCATCCCGTCGGGTGAGATCGGGACCAAATACCTGATCTCTGCCGCACGGTAGTTCGGATAATGTTTCCTGAAAACGGACAGGGAGGTTATCACGGAAGTCGTGCATTCCGGGTAACAGAACTCAGTCATGATGTCCCCTGCGGGAAGTCAAGATCAGTGCAACGTGATTATGACTAGCACACCGTACCAAAGACCTCCGCGGCATTGAGCCACTCCAACCACTTGGGTCCCCTCACAGGCTCGTAGCTCGCATAACCGCCGTTGTTGTTCTGCATCGAGAGCAGTGTGTCGACAGCATCGAAGAGCCGATCATCTGAGATGACCTTCTCTGTCCCTCTAGGAGTTATACTGAGCGGGAAGGTCATTTCTGACAATCAAGCGTACGTACTCCACTTGGTTCTGGATGTACAAGACCGATTTGAGACCTTCTCCCGTGCAGTCACTGACGGTATACCCTTGTTCTTTCGTGCTGAACGGCCATGCTCCCTTGGTTCGGTGACGATAAGCCGTCTCATAATGTTTCGGGTTCTCTCGAATTTGGCAGATATCCAACCACCCCAATGCCATTCTCAGACTTTCCTTGTTTTCCGGCTCTTTTGCAAGGCCCGTCTCAACGAGCGCCTGCGTGATGAATCCAGTATCCCAAAGTTGGCTGCCGTTCGTCCCACACATCATCATACCTTCCGCGCCAAGCCACATGAAATCAGCGCGCTTGATGGCGTGCTGACGATATGCCTCTGTATCGGGACCATCAACAACGAAACGACACAACAAGTTCATCATCTTGGAGACGGGCCCAAGGGTCTGGTATTCCGTATTTTCGTCTTCATATACGATGAGCTCGTAGGTGTGTTTCAACGCAGTGTTGCGAAGAGCAGGGATGGCGCAGCTCTCGTAGATAGATAGCACGACATTCATCGCATCGAGAACCGAGGTATGGGGTGAGTAGAGATCGACAGCTGCAATATTGTTACGCTGTGCCGGCCAATATATGCGGTGGTAGTCAGTCGTGTATAACTCCTGAAGATGAAAGTATTGACTCTGAGAATATGGAAGACATGATGGATGTATACTTCACGAAGAGAATGGATCAAGTCGTTTTCTTCCATCTTGAAGCGGGTACCATAGAGATAACTCATGGGTATGTAGACAGTACGGGTATGAATCCACCATTTGTGGGGATGGAATGGGACCCAGTCAGGGAAAAGCCTAGAAGCAATCAATGCAAGGTCTAACAAGTATTTGGCATATTAAACTTACCAAAGTTCCGGAGGAACGGGATTGAATCCCTCCCAATCGTAGACATTGAGAATTGCCAACCAAAACTTGCCCCAAGAAGGGGCACCAGTTGCACCCCCTGTATGACCGCAGTCAGCATGACATAGGCACCTAACATGGGAAACCTACCCAGTCGGTGAAGGGTACCCCTTGCCTTGACAGCAATTGGGTGGTCAGCGCTCATACCGAGGATTCGCAAGGCCGTATAATTGAGGGCAGTTCCGAATACGGTCGAATGTCCTTCGATGTGTCTAGGCGGGGTTATGCGGTGCTCACCTGACATGAGATTGTGTACTTACAGACCCCAACCTCCGTCTTCAGGATGCGCGCGATTTATGAGGTAACGAATCATCTCGAGGCGTTCTTCTTCTTTGAACCCCATACCAGCAGCGTAGGACCCGATGACAAGGCCAGGGTACAGGAACATTGGTCCACCATACTCGCCAGCCCAGTGCCCATCATGCGACTGGAGGTGCTTGTAAAAGGTGTAACCATTCCGAGCAGCTTCAAGTGGTGTAGTCGCTTTCGGAAGGGCAGGGAGGTTCTGTCGGGGTCATTCAGGATTCATTGCATATATCACGCACGAACGGATACTCACAAGAGGTTGACCCGTCCAATACTTGTCTATATGGTTTTGAGGCCACTTGTCGCACTCTTCGTCCGTCTTTAGGTAGTGCCAAGTGTGGCGACCCCCGTCGTTTACAAGCAGCCTCCAACGAGAATAGTCAGTAAAGGGCTTTTGGCCAGACTCTGGAATGTCGAGTGGAGAGTACAATTTTGCGAGCTGGCTGGCAGACATGAAGATGGTGGTTCCAGAGAGGAAACGAATATTTATTTCTTCAGACCATCGCGAGCGTAACCGCTCATCGCGCTCACACCACTGCCAGCGCGTCCACAACGCGACATATATATATAAGTATCATTTCACTCACTGGCCATGAGCAGCTTCCGTGACTCGTCAATACTCGTCATAGAAACAGGCAGGACGGTCGTCAGGGCTGGCCTCGGCATACAGGAACTTCTGAAAACTCCAACAGTGGTCCGTTGCACTTGGTTTGTCGCCGATCGGCACTGACAAGGAAAATCCGTCCAGGAAATATCTGCACGCGTCGGTTTGAGACAGACAACGACAGAATCCTCGTGCAGTTCCACCACAAATGGGAAACAGCAAAGCGGAACCGGCGAGAGTAGTGACTGCTGGCGTCCCCTAGCGCCATCAACCCGCCATTCTTCCTTCCCCTTCCACACGAGTACCACCGCAAAGGTGAACGACTATCTTGTCGGTGCCCAACTCGACGAAGCGCTTGAAGCCGGCCACGACGTCGTTGTATCATGGCCGTTCGCGGACGGCGATATCCGCGATTGGACTCAAGCTGAAGCCATCTGGTATGCACTCCAATGTGTCTGTCTGTGCTGGACGCATCCTTACCACTGAAGCATGCAGGAAACATGTCATTTTCAACAGACTTCAGGTAAAACGCACTCAAAACGAATCACCAGTCATGCTTTCCATTGCGTCGGGGCTATCTCGTACTTCTGAAGAGCGAATATGTCAAATCTTTTTTGAGCGCTTCAATGTAGCCAGCTTTGCGGTCGTTGAACGACCCATGACACAAATATACGCAACTGGGCAATTGAGCGGCGTTGTCGTCGACATAGGATGCGAGAAAACAGATGTATCACCTATATATGACGGTTTCCTCGTGCACTCTGCACGGTCTTCGACTTCCCTGGGCTTAGGTGACTGCGAAAAGTACCTTGCCAATCTTCTGCGCTCAAACCAATCTGTCATGGCCGCCGCCTCTCCCTCCGATTCCCCCAGGGATCCCGAAGCCGTACAAGCGTTCCTCCTTGGTCTTGTCAAATACATCTGGTCCGAAGGCCACGTTCGCGTTCCTTCGGACGGTCAAATTGCAGAAGTACTAGAGGATGAGGGGATCACAGATATCGCCGCAGTTCTAGTTGCGGGAAAAGAAAAGGCTGTGATTGAGGCTGGAACAAAGAAGAAAGCGACTGCAAAGGCATCCGCTGCAGAACAAGCACGCGCGAAAGAAATCGAGGCTCTTGACCTCATCACACTGCAGTTCCGCGACCACTCGATAACATTGGGGAAGGAGCGACATCGGTTCTGCGAACCACTTTTCGATCCTTCGCTTCTTTACTCGTTGCCTCAAAAAGACGAGATAGGACCTGAAGACGATCCGCTCTCGTTACAGGATACCGTTGGATTTTCAGTCAGTCAGGCTGATGTTAATCAACGACAGTATATTTGGCAAGGGCTTTTTGTCACTGGAGACCTAGCAAGCCGCGTCAAGGGTACGTTCCCTGGTTTGTCCCCAACTTATGCTGAATGTCTGTCGGATAGGAATTGGTACTGCGTTGCAGTCACGTTTATCACCATTTATTCTCGGTAATCCAGATCAGCATAACGATGTTCAACCCCGGTCAATTCGTGTCGTCAGCGTTCCCGAGTATTTTGCCGAGTATCGAGAGAAGGGAGACGGTCTTGCAGCTTTCTTGGGAACCAGCATTGTCGCCAAGGTCAATGCGAAACTACCATTTCTTCTGCGCCTTATTGACAACCACCACACCAGGTTTCTTTCAACGACGCTCAGGGAAAAAATTTTGTCTCGAAATCGGATTACGACGAGAAAGGCCCGCGCGCTATCATAGAAATGTCACCTGCATTGTTGTAGTCTTCAGAACTGGACCCCTTTACAGGAGGTTATCTACCTAATGCGGAGTTTACAATACGTACAAAAACTGTGCAGTTGTTCATCGGCAATCCTCGGCATGAAACTCTATTGATAACATTTTCCGTTCACCACCAAAAGCCATCGTCAAGACACCCTCCACTTCACGACCACAAGTCATACTCGATGGCACCTACCAAGAAAGCCAAAGCCTCTAAGTCGACAGAGTCCATCGCGTCTCGTCTCGCTCTTGTCGTGAAGTCGGGCAAGTACAGTTTGGGTTACAAGTCTGCGCTGAAGCAAATGCGCAGTGGCAAGGGTGAGTTCCTTCAGTTGATAAACTCACGGGGACTGGAGCGTGAGGCTGAGAAGGTCCCTTGGGCTGACGATCGTTTTCCTCGTCGTTTTCCTATGCTACATTCATAGCCAAGCTTGTCTTGATCGCCGGAAACTGCCCACCCCTACGCAAGTCGGAGATCGAGTACTACGCTATGTTGTCAAAGACAACCGTGCACCATTTCGCCGGCACCAACGTCGCTCTGGGTACTGCTGCCGGTAAACTGTTCCGCGTCGGGTAAGTCGACCGCACACCCCGTATTGTGGATATCCATCTGACCAGCGACCAGTGTTATGACTGTCACAGACCAGGGTGACTCGGACTTGCTTACCTTCGCCGAAGGCAATGCTGCATAAATAGGCACAAAAACACAACTGGGAGCGCTTTTACGTACTTTATGTGAGATTTATGTTGCAGGGCTCTCCTAGTGCTCTTGGGTAGCACCAATCACATTATGCACGAACATGCACTTCCCTTGCGCTCCATGAGTTCAACGTCGTGATACTGACAATGTATCGATAGCAAGCAGAGCCGGTGTAACGTACGATAATCGTGACAAGCCCGTATTAAGTCCCGAATGTACCAAGTCGCCCATGGAGGGTATACAGTTATATACGTGATCAAAACAGCAAAAACCGCCCAATATGCACCAGTCTCCTCTACATCCCCCCTTCTTTGTGCCCCACAAGAGTCCCAGCCGCGGCCAGACTGTCAACCATGCGTACAAACGCGGGATATAGAATACTTTGCTTGGACTCATTAGATCGTATAGGCGGATAAATCGCCGGTTGAGGACCGGATAAGAGTGGCTGCTTGGCCAATGGTAGTTTCCTCCGTACCTCGACGTCTACGACCCTGGGCGTGAGGATGTCGCGTGTTTGGAGGGAGGGGAGGTCGTCAAATGCGATGAGATTGACATCGCCCTCTATATCCTGTACGTTCAACCGACTCCACTTGCGCGAAATACCCGGCGCGCTTGCTTGACTGTTCCCTAGACGGACAGGCGGCATCGAGACGGAGGCCAGCAATGAGTCCGCACGAGCTGTGTGGTGGGGGAGTGGGGGCGGTTGGAGAAGGCGCCGGCGCGCAAGTTTCGCAAGGGGAGCTAAAGCATCTACAAATACAGGCTTATCGAGGAGTTCGCGGTGCACATGTTCGAAGTGAATTTGAAGTTGTTGCACGCGGACGAATACCTCGTTGCAACCTTGAGGGTTGTGATGCTTGAGTGCGATGACAGGCAAACACCGTGACTTTCACATACTGTAGGCCGGACATCTTAATGCCACCCTTGACAAGTGACTGAGTTCAACGTGAACCTTCAATGTCCTTAATGAGTTATGCAGTCGGCCAGAGCATCGGGAATAGGAACACTGGTACATTCCATCCTGTAACAAGAAAAAACAAGGCCACTGAGACTTGGATATAGGCATAAAATTGCCACTCACCCGCTGGTTAACACGAGAGCAGTGCCGAAGAAGATGCTGTAAACATGCAAAACTGTTAGCAATGATTAACAAAATTTCAAGGGATAAAATGCAATGGCACCTCCTCCAAGAGCAACCAAGTAATCCTGCAGACAAACCCAGCCACTTCATCAAGTGCAGGAAAAAGCTGCAGGATTCTGGGTTGCACCTGAGGGAGGTGATGTCTTTTGAGAAAGGAGAAGTCTGGTGCCAGCAACTACTGAAACAAAATAAACAAAGAATTGTCAAGTTAATCACCTTTGCTAATGTGTCCCAGCTATTGAGTGTGATGGTACAACCCTCCCACTCACACTGTATTGTCTGGATGACATGACGTGCAAAGTGAACAACTTCTTCCTTTGACAAGTCAACTTGAACCTCTGACATATTGGTGTTGGATGACAGCATTCAAAGAGAAAGACATTGTTAAAAGTATTTAGAAAAACATATTTATTGATTAGCCATAATTAGAATTATCAGAACAAATACATGTAAATAAATCAAAAGCATATTACAGTTCAACTCGGGAAACACCAACCTCATTGGCAGAAACCTTGCTTGAGTGGACACATAATCATTTGGATTTTCAGATGAGTCATGCATGCACATGAGATCATGTATCACCCAAAAAAGTGGGTCAATTTTGACCCACCAGAGACCTTGCAAGCAAGGTAATATAATGTGGATTTTAATTCAAATTTACTTGTAGCTTATGTAAGGAGCTTGAATATAGTCTTACCACATATTGGTGCTAAGAACAACTGTACCATTTCAATTGATTTGTCTGTCATGTGTTACATGGGCATTTGATGAGACAAAATTTTCCCCATGTAACATGTCACAGGCCTTGATGATGAACCCAAAATTTGATCAGCCATGTCATGCATCACACAGGGGCTTGACAAAACTAGTCCCTGTCACATGTCCTCAGATTGGCTGTTGAACAAGTCAAACAGCCCCTTACATTCTAAGCTATCATGATGAGCATATGACAAAAATCCTCTCTGTTACCATGCATTTCAGCTGGTGATGAAATTAACAAAGACAAAATTTCCCCAGTGTAACACATCACAGGCCCTGACAACAAATCCAAAATTTGGTCAGCCATGTCACATGTCACAGGGGCTGATGAACCAATCAAAATGATACAGTATTTGTTTTCTATCTTTTGGGGTTGCTTTTACCAGATACTAGAATTATGGTATGGTTGGTCAAGATATTAATTTATTAATTGTGTGCAGAGTATGCCACACTTTTGTATGACTATTATACTGGAACTACTATTGGCACTTAGACTATGTTGATTATCTGATTATCAGGGTTGGTCAAAGTAGTTAATTGCATGTGGAACACACTACATGCCTAAATAAGGTCCTCAGAAAAGTGACAGTTGATGGAAAATGTTAACACTATATTTTGGATATTATATAAAGATAGATGTGATGTGCTTGGAGTGATGTGTAGACTGTCTGTGGTACAGGTATAACATATCTGTGTAACATACATATGTACTAACACCTTGGATATCCACTAAATGTCTGAAGAGGCTCTAGGAATCATTGAAGTGAACAACAACATTTGACAGACATGTGACTGTATACTGTACTGCCATGTTGAGTACTAAGATGTCTGACTAACATAATCTGTCAATATCTGTCAAATGTTGTTTGTGCATCCAAGCAATATATAGCTAGAAGTGATCTTCTTTAGTATATTAGAAAGAAAAAACTTTCCTAAGCACAAGGTAATTCTCAGTCACTTAAAATGTGTACAAATGTGATTTAATGGTACAATACATATATTTGTAAGAGTATGTAGTACATCTGGAAAAAGGGAAATATTGTTGTAGAATGAGTAATACAATAGTATGTAGCTCCCATGGCACTTCATTATGTGAAGGGAGAGGATGAGGAAGGATACCTGCAACATGGGAGAGGAGGGCAGATTTGGAAGGGCAGCAAACCAGCAAATCATGGACTTAGTCACAGCAAGGTGCCTTAGCCTGAGCAGTACCCTAAACCCAATCCTGTGTGGGTTACCTGTAGTACCAATGACAATCCCTAATCATGTGACTCCACTCACAAAAAAATTTCATTCCAAGTCCCAAAGCATCAGGAAATTTTGACTACACTTGGTCACCTAATCTACTGCTATTAATACACACTCTTACAAACATTTGCATTGTACCATTGAATCACATTTGTAACACATTTTAAGTGATTGGAAATCAATTTGTGCTTAAGAGGAGTTTTTATTTTTTCTATGCTGGAGGAAACTACCTGTAGCTGTATGTAGCTTGGATGCCTGAACAACATTTGGCAGTGCGGGTTATGTTAGTCGGATATCTTAACCAATATTGCAGTACAGTATATGTATGGTAACTGTTTCAAGTTTGCCTGAATCATGCCTTGGAGTGTGTGTGATGTTGTTCAATGTTCAGTGGTTTATTTCAATAATCCCTGGAGTAGCAGCCTCTCCATACATCCAGTGGACATTCAAGATGTTATGTCACACAGATATGTTATACCTGCCATACTACAGACAGTCTACACATCACGCCTATCTTCACAATGTTCACATAATATCCAATATATTGCATTAATGTTTTCTGTCAATCATTACTTTTCTGAAAACCTAATTTGGGCATGTAGTAGTAGTTCAGAATCTGATCAATTCTGAACATTCCATGGCCCTCCAGGCAACCCTGGACCCACAAGTGTGAGTTTTTCTGATACACAGCAACAAGATAAGGAACTATTTTACAAATACAAAGTTTGAGAAGATGGAAAAGTAATGAAACAACATCAGAAAATGAATTGTTATGTCACCAAGCTTCAATCACCAGTATTGCCCTCTACTTGTGAGCAACCTCTGACTGTAGCCTGTGGTATTACAGTTTTAGTGCACTTCACTACGGAAAATAACAATGAAAAAAAAGTCAGGATACTTCACACATAGACACATCACAAAAACCAATATACTGACGAGAAGCATGACAATGGCTGCACACACTGGGAATGATCACCGGATGACAAGAAAATACCCAAACAAATGAATGGTAAAATCTAACACATAGTAATGTAAGCAGCTATGAAGGTTGACACAAAAGAAAATAGAACATATGGAATCCAGGGTTACATGGCAAAGTCAGGATTGAAGAACAAAGCTATGATAGGGGAATGGAAAAAGGGCACACCCCTTTCATCATCTTGGAAAATCAGAATTACCTTTTTTAGAAGCAGGCAGGCAACACACTTTTAGAGTCAGTATGGTTACAAAAACCATGGCAGAAAACCTAGATAAAAAACCATGGGAAGTCAGCAATACTTTGAGCTCCGCTTTGGATTGTGAGTTCACTGTGAGCTGTGTGTGATAGGATTGTCAGGTTGGATGCCAGAAGATGTCAACAGCATCTGATGTGCTATGTGCCAATAGCGAGGATACTGAATATGGTGAGCAGTGTTTACTATCTGTTACAAACCAACGGTTTGATCTTCTCCTATTCCACACTACTTACAACGTTAGAACATTGGCCTCCATTTCCCACCTTGTGGACAAGTACTACCGTTACTTCGGACCACTATCTCATTCCTGTGTTGATCTCCTAGATCTACACAGCCCTCATTCCCCTGTTTCACCCTGGCAGTTTTACTGCCCCCTTTTGATGTACCTTTGGACCAGTTCCTCTTTTCCTTTCGGAACCGCGCTGCCTCTTTGATTCCATCGCCTCATGGCATACCTGCCACCTTCCTCGAGGCGCTTCTCCATTTAGATTAGCCTACTATCACGCATAGCTTGGTCTGTGTGCGATCCTGTAACATATATATAAACCCCTGCTTTGTAGAACTTGCTCCCCAGCTAGTTCTACGCAATATACCGCGTATCTTCTGGCATATAAAGAATCCTTCCTAAGTCTTCAGGCTACTTCAGAGTGCCTGCTACTAGTATCTTTGTACGCTTCACCTTGGTCCAGAACCTACGGTGCGGTAGCGTCGTAACACTATCCATTACAATGTTCTGATTGCTTCAGATACTCAAGAGGATTCAGAGATGCTCTACAGTGAAGGACTTTGGGCGCATATCCTTTAGCAACAGAAACAGATTGTGCAGATCATTGGGACCATGGCCTCAGTCATCACACAGCTCGTTATCGAAGCTTTCCAGAGAAAAGAACCAATCCCTTATCACACGTCGATCCTCACTGGTGCTGGTTGGGTAACTGAGCTTTTGACTGGGCATCTGGAATGAATTCAGAACTTGGTGTCCACAAACTTGTCTTCAATATTCTCCTTGCTGAATTAAAAGCAGCTGGGTACCAGGATTTGAAACATGTCAAGCTCAACGAGCAGTTGGCAATATTCCTTTATACCTCTGTGACAGGTTTTGTTACGACGCTACCGCACCGTAGGTTCTGGTCCTAGGTGAAGCGTGTTAAGATACTAGTAGCAGGCACTCTTAAGTAGCCCGGAGACTTAGAGAGGATTTATGTATGCCAGAAGATACGCGGTATATTGCGTAGAACTAGCTGGGGAGCCAGTTCTACAAGGCAAGGGTTTATATAAGTTACAAGATCGCGCACAGACCAAGCTATGCGCGATGGTAG
>JBBPNY010000529.1:0-16171 GCA_038091165.1 Rubroboletus pulcherrimus
CACCAGACGCTGTAAATTTCGCACCTCGTCTCTCTGGCGCAGCCATAGTCTTGGGCTTAGCGTTATCCTGCTTGGGAGCATCCAGGTCAGCCAATAGCGAGCCTCCTCATACGTTCGCTCCTGTTTCCTCGCTTTCGAGAGCTCAGTCTCAAGTTCAACGATCGTATCCGTTTGCTTCTTGCTCGCTTCCATGCGGCATTCCATGAGTTCAATTTTAACAGTAGACTCCTGGATAATCTGATCCCTCGACTTGAGACTGCGAACAAGGTCCTGAATCTCGTCTTGTAGCTGAGCAGCTTTGCGCTCTGCCTCGACGTTTACTGCTATGCTTTCTCGGACTTCGTTGACACGCACGATCCAAGGCGGTGTGCCGGTGACTGTCCAACGTGACCAGGATCACGAATGATCGATAGCACGGAAGAGGGTACGTACTCTTGACAACATTCTCTGGCGAGCAAACTGTGGGACGACAGATGGACAGTCAGCCTTGCGCTCTCGTTAAGGCGTGAGTGAAATCGGGAATATGGGGATACCAAAGTTGACGAGTTCAGGGATAGCATTGCTCGGTGACTTCAGTTGACCTACGAGATGTGCTTTCATTGCCGCTGAATCCTGGATAACGTCCTCCAAGCATTTTGTGAGTTTCCTAGTATTTTTGGGTCACGAGATTATCCTCAAACAAGGGAGCGAATGATGTTGGGATACTGAATTGGAGAAGACCTTCGCACTCCTACATTGGTCGAGCAGTTTCTGAAGAGACTCGAAAAGTTCGAGTTCCGGATGGTATCCGCCCATTTCGAGAGCCACGTCCTCGTCTCGCAGGATAGCTGCGACCGAGGTTTTCATAAGACTGATCGAGGCAGCGAACACATCACCAATTCGTGACTCGAACCTCAGTGCTGCTATAGGCCATCGGTAATCCTATCTAGAAGTTTCCCGAGCTAAAGTATCCAGGTGAGATCGGTGGAAAGGGTAAAAGCAGTAATAGATCTCATCCACACTCCCGCCCCCCATCTTTTCTCTCTCTCACCGCACTTCCCGCGAGCCTCAGGCTGTACGCAGGTAATTTTATTCGTTAAGAAGCCACATGAAGAGATAGTACCCATACCGCTCTAGACACGGGTCCCAGGAGCCTGCACCCACCAATACCGGTCAAAGGCGGTCGGAACACCGTTTTCGTACAGATTGTAGCACGTGTTTGGCCCGATGCTCACGGGAACGCAGTCGTAGTAGGAGACGCAGGTGTACAGTACCATGGGGTAGTAGCCGGGATCGTACCAGTAAATGGACAGGAATGCCATTTCGTTCGGGGCATCCTCCCCGTCACCTTCGCCAGGCAAATTCGCGCCGTCGATAATTTCACATGTGCCCGTGCAGTCTTGGTTGTTGCAGAAGACGAATGCGGTGCCCTGAGTGGGGTAGGTAACGGCAGGAGTGCCACTGGTAGGCGAGGCACTTTGTTGGGCAAGAACGCCACTCATAACGGAGAGGGCGGTGAAGAAGAGTACATGAGCGTTGAAATGCATGGTGTGAAGGGTCAAGGAGTTCAACGAGGGTGATCTGAACGAGCTTGTGGGTTGTAAGCGCGATTTCATGGGATTTTAGGTGCTCGACACTCTCATGTGAAGAAAACCCACGCGAAAGGTCATTTTTGTACGTGGCCACATTGTCAGACGGTGGCCGGGGAAGTTGACCTGTCCTCTTGCATATGTGTCCATGCTTGATATGACAGGGTGAGTGGGATACCACAAAGTGTGGGGTCACGACTGGCACGTATATATAACAGGTCAACAAGTGCCTCCGTCCTGAGTGAACTGTCAGCACATCATACGGGAATACAACACTGAAACAGGGCATCCGCACCGGATGAATACAGCGGTCGGCACGCTCCATCGCCGGTGTGTTTTCGTCTTAACCCGGGCCCCATATGTACAAGACCGTACGAGCACACTCTTCATGATCAAGTTGTCACTGGTAGACGCACCGTGACAGGTCACAGCCTGAGCGTGGACTCAACAGTACTATGCAGCGCTCAGTTCAGTCCCCCCCTCTTCAGGCTCTCTCTCTCTCTTTCTCTCGATGCTGTAGATCGCCATATGAACGTCGACTAACGAGCGCCCCATCGTTCATCATCGTTCATCACTGGCATCCATCATCCGCCTCTGCGCTAACCGAACCCAACGCGCTCCTACCAGACGCGGTCAGATTCCGAGTCGTTCCCCGGTCCAAGGCACTCTGTGGTTCTCTTAGCGTTCACCCAACGCTACGAGTCGCGGGGCCGCCGGGAACGAAGATGCCGGAGAGCCTGGACATGGGCCAGCTGCCGATGGGACGATATTGAATCGACATTTGCAACATACGACGTTTGGACACTCGAGGGGGATATCAAGCGTCCGACCATGCAGTAAAGAGTCGATCTCGTCCCTCGGATAGAGATCGTGGTATATCCCATCAACTGGGCCTTTCCAAGGAACACCCAAGCTCGTGCATGTACCTTGCAGTATAGTGAGTACCGTGAGCGGGCCCCACTCGCCGGGATCAAAAGTATCAGAATAGCGCAACGCAAGTCTAGAGTTACACACCACTCGCGTTACATACAAGAGAGGACATAGACATATATACATAGAGGTCAATAACACATAGGGAGAGAGCAGCATGAATACACGTTTCTCGATACATTGCATGATACACAAGACTAGGACTGAGCGCTTCAATGTCCGCAACACGCCGTCGAACCATTCGTTCCGTTCGTCCCATTCCGGTGGTGACCGTTGGCGAAGGCAGGTGTGCTGTGTACGTCGTTGGTGCCAGGAACATCCATGCTCGGGTTCTTGGTAAAGAAGTGGTAGGGTTTGAAGAGGATGTTGACGTGCTCCACAGGCATACTGTGAAACCAGAAAGTCAGCAATTACGTTTGGGAACATGAATCAGATACTTACACGGGCCAGTCTTCTGGGCGCGGAATGTGCGTCGTGCCTGCAATCGTTCAAGGGGTGGGTCGTGCGAAGAGAAGGGAATAGTGAGGCGCACGCACCAACAGTGAGGTAAAGCACGATGTCCTCGTTATCGATGCTTCCTTGTCCTTCTTTGACCCATCTGCCAACAGAATCCTCAGGTTCCTCTCGAGTCTGTGGAACATACTTTCCACTTGGCCACATCCTTCCACCCTTTGGTCCCTCGACGTCCTTCACGACCCAAAGCGCCTTGTGCGCAAAAGAAGCACGACGAGCAATCCATGAATCACTCTTCGACAAAAGAGGAAGTAAACCTCCCTTCATCATGACCTGATACGATGACGGTTTCCCGGAAGCATAATGCGTCCTGTTCAGATTCGCGATCTTCCACCGGCGCTCGGCGGCCCAGTCAAAGTCGCGTGCTCCGTCTTTGACTTGATCCGTGAGGACACGTTCCTTGACGTAGAAGGCGTTACCCGCAAAGTTCTCTTTCGAACCTGTCGGCGCTTCAAGAGAAACGATGTCAGATTCAACGACGGAGTTGCGGATCCCGTCGAGCATTGGGTCCACGCGGACTGAGAAGATGTGTTGGTGGACATGCGCATTCACACCTGGAGCAACGACAGTGCCGTGAGGATTGGGTTCGTTAGGACCAGCAACGTAAACTTGTAAAATCCCACTAAGCCGGATCTCAAGCTCAATGTTGCCGTCCTGGTAGAAGTAGTAGTTCCAAATGTATTCTGTTAGATGTATGTCAACGCCAGCGCGGAAGAAATGGGGATGATCTTACCATAGTTGGCAAGGGTGCAGACCATGCTGACCACGAGACGTCTACTCCTTACGGTGTGCGAACGGCCTCCTGGGCGGTAGTCAGTGTGCTTCCAGAGGACGCCAGCATCCTCTTCATGAATGCAAATCGCGTTCTTTATGACAAACGCTGTTCCAGCATGGGTAACGTAAGAACCGGGCTGCGATGCGAATCAGCGAGCGCTCTTATCAATCACACGCCGACGTACCAGATAATGGATCTTTCCTAGGCAATCACATCCAAGAGAGAGATCGTTGGCCATGGCGCCCATGCCATATTCACCACTGGAACTGTATAAGTCGATGTTCGATGCTGAATGATTCAAAAACCCACGTATCAAATGCGAATTTCCTGGAATGAGGGAATTCGGGTGCTCCATAGGGTACCACCATTTCCGCAAGACTGAGACGATAAAAGATGGGTCGGATCTCTCCATCATCGTTGTAGGTAATTGTTGATAATGCAATACCCTCGCGGTGGTTGAAAGCTTTCGGGAGTCATTGGACGTTAGATCACTTTCACCGTGATCGAGGATCGGAATGCTCACCGATGTGCATCTTCCACTTCTGCCATTCTAGTGTGTGACCGTCTATCTTGAAGGACACGCCTTCTGGCTGTAAGATGTGTAAAGGTTTGACGTCTTCGCGTGGCTTGTATGTTGGGTCGGTCTGCCCCATTAGATCCGGAAGGAAGTCGAACGGAGTGAGTGGCGGCGGTATTCGTTCGCGATTTGACTTGGCAAACGACTCATCCGAGAGTGGGAGCGGCTCTGTCGTCTCGATGCTGAGCTTGTGCGATCCATCCGCGGCGTGCCTATATCTCGGGGGAAAGTCAATCTGGACGACTTTTTCTGAGACCGAGTCAACGACTGGAATGAAATCCTAAAATACACTCAAAAGTCAAAAATGGCATGAAGAAAGTGACTAAAAGGACAAAGATTGACAAGAGGGTGTGCGTAGAGATTCTCGTGCTCTGAGAGGCGTGCAAAGAGAAGAGCTTGTTGGAGGCGCTGGTGTTTTGGGAATCGGTCATCATAACCAACTGCCCAACCATCGGCGGCTATTTGATGGGGTTCGATGCCTGGATTGGTTGAGCGGGGTTGGTCTGGCGGAAATAGGGGGGCGGATCGGGACTTACCGACTTGCTTGGCGAGCGCTTGAACTTTGGGGTCATTGCGAACGATGACCTCACACATTGTGAGCTCCTCAACAGTGATCTGGGGTTCTGAACCCTCGGGAACCTGGTCGAGGGACTCGACTTCCCACTCTCCACTGTTGAAGGCCAGGATCGCATTATAGCAGCCTCTGGTGTAGAGGGGTCGCATCAGCGATCATGCCCTGCGGATGCAGGACTCACCCATTTATGACATCGATGAACTAGTCAGAGCATCAGGATATGCATCACAAGACACGAGGACAGGGCTTACTTCAGACTCGGCCTTTCTAATGATGTCAACCGGTGCTTCGAGGTTGCCACCCGGTGTGAGGGGGATGCCGAGTGCAGCGAGGACGTGCTTCTTTGGGGGCGGGAGAAGACTGCAGGCGATGAAACGGACGGCCCTGATAGGCGTGTTGGATGTAGTATAATGCCTAATGGCGAGCGTGACTGCATTGATCTAAATTGGACGTGCGAATGAATGTCTTAGTGCGGAGAGGGCGGCTAATCAGATGACAGACCTCGTCGGGGGAGAGAGGGTCGAGGGGGTGGTCAAGGTTGGAAGGCTTCGGTGAGGCATAGGTCTTGTGGACCGTTGTGGGGGAGGCAAGCAGTGCGGATGGGGCCATATTGTGGGGTGCAAGCGAGACTGAGGCTGATAGGCCACTGGAGGGACAAATCTGGGAATTTGACGCTCCTCTTTATAGGCCGCGACGGAACCTGAGAATGTCATGTCGGGCACTCTGCGGCGCCAGAGCGTCTTATCTCCAAGGGCAGCTTAGTAAAGATATAGATAAGTCACCGACACACCTACGTCTCAGTATGGAGTGCAGCTTGCAGTCGGTTCAGCCGCCAAGAGCGACGGAGGAAGGATGCCCCGACTTCTTGTCCGCAGTACTACCACACTCGCTTCGACGCCTACAGCGACTTTGCAGACTCGAGAAAAGATTCCTGGTCGCAACAGAGTCACAGTGCCGACACGGGTGTGGGGCTGGATAGCAGCTCATAGATAATGTGGGACTCATGATAGAGTCATGTGGACATTACAGTAACCTTGCGTCGGGAAATTTGGACCATATCGGGCCGGCAGAGTTATCTACAGGCGCTTAATCTCAACCAGACTCAGGTACATCAATCGCCACCTTGCGCAGGATGACAGACCCAGATAAGCCTTGGAGGCCTTTGCCAACTCGGGGGGGTAGTTGGCGGTATCTTGGACTCTGTGTGCGGTAGACCGACCCCATGTGAACAAGCAGTCGTCTAATCTTATGAATGCATTCACAGGACCCCATCAGGCGCCTCGAGGAGCAGGAAGCGAAATGGACAACAGCTGACACGAGGCCAAACGGGGACCGGGAACCGAGGAAAGCCGGCAATTTGGGATGTGACTCGACTCAACGCGGGTTCGGTGATGGCCGATAAGAAACAGCGACTTGAAGGACGCTGACGACCTGCGGTGGTTTCGAGGGCACTAGACTTGCCAGGTGTTAGACTAGACGGAGTCGTATCTAATCAATCTGCCATGGTAACGACCAGGCTACGCTCATTCGCGTGTTAGTTTTGGCCAGTTTGGACGGTTTGACCAACCTCGTCACAACCCCATGGCGGTCGACAACCTCGCAAACGGCGTACACGCCCAAGCCATATCTTCTTCGTCCGTCTCCCCCACCGACTTGTCCCCAACACGCGACACCAATCCAGCAGACCAGAAGAAGAGGAAAAAGAAAAAGAAGGCAAACAAGCCTGCCTCTAACGATGTCTCCTCCGCGCTTCCACGAAAGTCGACCTCAGATGCAGAGCGTCCTCCCGTGCTTTGCATCAGTAGAAACAAGCACTGGAAGTATATCAGCTCATACCATGTCAGTCCTATATCTTCCTCTTCCCACTTGAATCATCTTGTCACATTTCTCCAATCCCTCATCAGGGTCCGTGGCTCCAACTCCCTCTCGAGTTGCTCGAGTCTCTTCTCGTCCTTAACCTCGACCCCGCAACACTCTCGAACGCGAAATTACCCTCCCAATCTCTGCACTCATCCCGCACCGCAAATTCACTCCACTCCCGTGCGCTTCCTCGTCCACGTGAAGTCGATAGAGGACTCCACGCGCTCTCAGACCACACACACCCCGACTCACCGAGTCGCCATTTCAACTCCTTGCCTTCGTCATGTACCACTGCCTCGACCCCACTTCTCTGTCCTATACCAGGCAAGCCGACTCCTCCGCCCATCGATCCCGGCGTGTTCCGTAATGTAGCGACGATCCGCCGTCTGATCGACGAGGCAGCTGAACTGTCGGTGCGCGCATCGTCTGGACTATCTCCTGCTGCTCTGGGAGCCATACGTGGGGGCAGCCACGGTGCATGGCCAACTGCCCAAAACCTTGGCCTTGACGGTTCCGGCAACATCGGCGGTGGAAGAAACGTTGCCATGAGTGCGATGCGCGTGCATCGACTGCGCGCACTCGCTGTCCACAAGCTCGCCGCGGCTTATAAAGCCGACGAGATCGCCAGCAGCGTCATGGTCATGCAGGGTGGGAGCGTGTTTGACGACATCGCCGAAAGGGTCCTCAGACATGGTGCGTCTTTGCTCGTCACTTGTGGTTTGTACCCCTCCGACTATGATCAATAGATCCCGACGACGCTGATGCGAAATACGTACACTTCTTTCACGAAAAGATACCCTCTCGGTACGTGAACCACGCTTGAAATGTCCCCTTTTGACTGTTGGAACAGTGCGAACAGACAATTGGCAGAATCCACTACTACCCAGGTACTGGATGAACTCATCGCTGCCAATCCGCAGCGACTCGAATATCACCGAACTCGAGGCATTGTGCATTGTTTCCGCGATGAATACTCCCTTGCTACAAAGGACTTCACATATGCCCTCAAGGAAGCTCGTGCTGCACGCAAGGGCCGGACAGCACACCGTAGCATCAAGTTACCATCCGAATCACGGGGAAAGAATGGCAAGAAAAAGAAAGGTTCTAACAAGACCGACGGCCAGGCACCGCCAAATGGTACAAGCAATCCCGCGGAAGCGTCCACTGTCGAAGGGCCAGACGGGGAACCGCTCCTGGTACATCCGTCCGTTTCACCCGACGCACCAGACCCCATCGAACCTCAACTGCTGTTCTTGAGGGGTGCGACCTATCTGCAGCATGCGCTGTATCTCATCGAGTCCGCGATTTTGACACTCGAGGGCGTAAGTAAGGCGGGCTCAACTTCTGACGGTACCGAGTTGCGCTTGTGCTATCTCCTCAACGGTCGTTATGGCGGTGTCGAGATTGGCAACCCGGATGGTCCTTTGGGGAGAAGTGATGGTCCAAAGGCACGCGCTTACAGAAGCGCGTTGGGAGAGGAGAGTTTCCGCGAGGATATTTGTGGCTATCTACGCAAGTGCATTCGAGATCATGAACGCTTCCTCGCGCACTTTGACACGCTCGAAGGGCCGCCACCCATGGTCGGCGGGGACGCACCTGCTGACCTTCCTCGAAGGGTCGAGATAGCGTTCCTACTCTCAGAGATGACACGACCCGGGAATCAGAGCGGGGGAACAGCAGGTCTCGCCGGAGCCGAGTTCAGCCTCCCACCCATGTTCACCACCTACCACCCCCTGCTCGTCGAGTCTCATTTCACCATTCTAATCTGTCAGCTCATGCTTGCAGAATTGCCGACGCTCTTGACGACGTTCGCGCACACAGCCGTTCTCGTCGATGCGCTCGAAGGATACCCCGTCTTCCTTCCGCCGAGGTCCATGGCGCAGGCCGAATTCATCGAAGTGCTCGAGCGTCTCGCGTCCGGTTGGAAACTCGGTATCCAGCCTCACTCGGCGATGCGTGCCGGGTCCTCCGTGCCGGGCAGGCTTGCGATAGAAGCACCTCCCGTGTCGCCATCGAGTTCCGTGCTCGAAATGATGTCGTCCTCTTCCTCGGGCGACACCGCCGATTCAGGTTCTATCCCGTTTGCCTCGACATCATCCTCGTCTGGTGCTACTCAAGGGAGAGCTACTATGAACACCGCCGATCGCGACACGCCGCCTTCTTTTTCGTTCGAGCAGGCCCGTGTAGACGACCTTACCGTGGCACTCGACTGTGCCCGGATCTTACTCGTCCCAGTTGCGGCGAGACAAAAAGAACGCGCTTCACAGGCGGCGGCAGAAAAAGTGTCCAATCACACCAAGAAGAAGCCGTTGAACATCAACATTCCACTTCACGGCCCCCGAGTGGAGATCATCCTCGCCTGGCTCGCAGCCGTTCATTTAGTGGAGTTTGAAAGCATTGTTTGAGGGCTCCACGATTCCAGGTGGGGGGGGAGACTTGATGGCAGATCGAATGAAGGACGAGGATCTCAGTGAATCTATGACGGAAAAAAACCAAAGAAATGATTGGGTCGGATGTGTGCGCCCGTGATTGATTGACAGTCTGGTGTATTCAGATCAAGTATACAGTTTCAAGACATCACAACCCGTGTGTCCAAGTATACTGCCAAGATGTAGTTGCGCCGGTTGGGTATTTGAATGGACCAACGTCTGATTGGTCCTTGAGAGTCAAGATCAAGCCACCACCATGCACCAGCTGCATGTTGACCGCAAGGTCCGGGACGAAAAAAATGTATATCACCGTTCCTTGCGCGTTCGTGTCATTCTTGCATTCAAATCCTCTCTCGCTTGCCGTACGAACGGGTCAAGATAAGCGGTGATCCAAGGAACGGATAAGACTGCGGCGAGCACGATGGGGATGAGGAAGCCCACGGTGGGCAGTAAAGTAGCCGGGAGCACGCCAAAGTACAACGGTTCCAAGATCACGATGAACGCCACACGTTGCTTTTCCTGTTCGTCGGCCGGTGATGCATCGTCGCTGCTGCCTGGTTGATGAATGGAAATGGGAAGAACGCGAAACTGGGGCTGGGGCTGGAGGTGGAGCTGACGTGCAAATGGAATTGAAAGTGGAGGCGGCAATAAATGCGGGTGCAGGTGCGATCGAGAGCCGGGAGTGGGAACGCCGGCGTCCACGGCGCGAATGCGTGCGTATCTGGAGCGCGTGGTGGTGAGGGTGTGTGGTGTGGAGGATGTATGAGGGGAAGAACCGGCGTGTGTCCGCTCTCGCCCGGGCGGCGTGGTCGAGATCAGGTCTCGCTCTGATAGTCGGGCGAGAAGATCTTGTGGGGTGTACGTCGCTATCGTAAACTCCGCGGGAGTCTGGGTCGTCCCCGTGAATTTTGAAAAGAAAAAAAAACGTTATGAAGTCCAATCCGGTCAAAGGCAATTAGAGGTTAAAAAAAAAACGAGGATGATTTTGGAATCTGAAATGTGAATGGAAAGAGAACAGGACTTACGGAAGCAGGCCAAGACAAGCGAAGAGTGAATGTGGAGTAAGACGCCCATCTCCCGTCGTCCAGGTCTAGGAAGAGCCACAGCTCGTGGGGGCACGAAAACGGGGGTGGAGGCGCCACGGTGTTGTCGCTCTGTCCACACACTTGATGGAGAGGTGTATGAAGCGCAGCGGGCTCGAGTGACCATCGCCGCTCATTATCTGAGGGACGAAGCGTTGACCTGGCCGGGATGAAAAGAGAGCTGCGTGAGAGGCTCCCCCATCTTCCTCGCCCAAAACGAGCTGTGGTAGGAAACGCACCAATTTCCGACTACATCTAAAGGAACATCAATCGTCTGCTCTCGAGAGGACGAGAAGTTGATAATTTCCGTGTTGGCGGCAACCTCGTGACATAAAAAGGGCAGGAGATGGAAAAGATGGAGCGATCGCTGGCTGAACGAGCTGAGCTTCATGTGGCGTCGTTGAGTGGTCGCTGTCAAGTCAACGAGCCAACGCCGTCGGTACTGTGATAATTTTCCAAACCTTGTTGGACGGTGGCGACTCACAATTGGGTGCTGATCATGGTATCAATGAAATTCACCATCACGACGAGACAACACGAAATGAATAGCTATAGGTAAGCAAGCTGATAACGACTGCACGAGGCATAAAACTATGAATGGGCGGCCATCTGGGTATAGTAGGCGCCACCAACAAGCTTAGGATTTAGGTTCATCGGGAAACTGTCACGGACTTTCAAGATCTCGTAGCTATCCTTGATTTTCATACTCAGGGCAATGTTTGATGAAGACAAACCACCGCACTCACCTTCGATCCTCAGCCTCTGCATGTTGCTCAACATGTGATCCATTCCCTCCCGCGCGGCCCTGAACCTTAATACGCCACACGTCTCGCTCTCGACATGTTGGCATAGGGCACTGAGTGTGCTGAACGTGGTGAGACAGATCGGGAGCGGGCAGCGGTATATTCTTTCTTGGTGCCTTGGACTCGCGAGATGGCGGTTGAGATCATCAAGTGTGCGGAACGTGTTGTGGCAGAGCACACACTCGTACGCAGAACCGTTCCACGACCGCTCTGTGGCGAAATAGCGAGTGTTGCTACCACCGTCGGTGATGAGTCGCGACGGAAGGGTGATAACATTGTCCCGATCCTGCATCCGGACCCATCGGTTGATCATGTTGCGATCGGCACCAGACATGCATGCCCCAGACTCGAGGTGAAGTATCATTGCCGATTTGGTGACAAACGATTGCGTGCAACCACGGAATTGGAATGCACACGGGACATTCCTTGGACGATGCACGCTGGAGTTCCTGTGCTGAAGGCGAGTGTCACTCGGCTGTCAGGACAATAAACCACAAAAAGACACTCGCCGAACGCAGGCTGCTTTCCGAGTTGAAAAAGCGCCGACAGTCGGCGCAGTAGTAGTGACACTGTCGATTGTGCTCTTCCAGGCCATTGTCGCTCTGGAAGAACCGGTTACAATCGTCGCAGTAGTAGTGTTCGTCGAAGCAGTGGGCAGTCAGGTCCTCGTCGTCTGCAAAATGGGTATCGCATTCACGACAGTAGGAGTGTGCGGGACTCTGGATGTAGTGTTGTCTGAGAGCCGGCCAAGAGTCAAAGTCCTTGTCACAGTCATCACAGATGTGGTGACTGGGAGAGTCTGAGATGTGCTGGTTGTACGAGTTCCAGGACTGGAAAGAGCGGTCGCAGCGATCGCAGTAAGGCATCAGAGCTGGCAACGTTCAGCTTGGTGGTAAAGAACTATCGCGGTCAGGGGGACCACCCACATCTATCGTTAGTATCCGGGGTCCTACACGCGTTTGCTGTGAGGGCACGTGACCAGGTTTCTTGTATACCACACGCAACAACTGCAACGCCCTCTGTGATGTACTCTACTTCAGCACAAAAAGCAAAGCGACGGACACATCCGCGTCCAGAACTCTCAGACGAACAGAAACAAGAAATCAAAGAGGCTTTTGAGCTCTTCGATACAGACAAGGATGGCTCCTTGGACTACCACGAGCTCAAGGTCGCGATGCGCGCTCTCGGTTTCGATATGAAGAAGGCCGAGGTACTCAAAATACTCAGGGACCACGACAAGAGCGGTCATGGTCTCATGGAGTTTGAGGATTTTGCAAAAATCAGTTGAGTCACATCTACTGCTTCGCCTCACCCCAGCCCCGTTACTGCCACATTGCACGCTCGCGCCCCGACGCGACAATACTGCCAGTCGCCAGATTCCCTTGATAGTGGCTTCACGGCCCCCGCTGCCTTTCCCATTTTCGTCCTTGAGGACATCAGTTACTCACCTCGGATTTCCAGTGAGCGAGCGGATCCTCGCACGAGATCCGATGGAAGAGATCCGTCGTGCGTTCCAATTATTCGACGACGATAACACGGGCAAGATCAGCCTACGGAACCTCAGAAGAGTGGCTAAAGAAATTGGCGACCGCTTGGAGGATGATGAGCTGTGAGTCTGATCGAACTCGCACCACTTTTAGGGCGCAATTCCCCTGCTAGGCGCAGCGCCTGAGCCCACTACCCTATTTCGGTGCACGGTGTTATGTGACCGTCTTTCCTTTTCGCCGTGCCATTTTATTTTATTTTTCACCGTTATTTCCCAAAAAAAATGCGGTTTATTTCTCCATTTGCTCACCTCTGGTATTCCATTTTCCTTAGGCAAGCGATGATAGACGAATTTGACCTGGATCAAGATGGAGAAATCAACGAACAGGAATTCTTTGCGATCATGACAGATGATCCATAGTTGTCGTATGTTGTGTCGGCTTTTTTGTCTTGGGTGAATATGCCCACACCCGGGTCGAAAAAGGATTATCACGCTACTATCCCCGTCGCCTATCTATTATCCTCCTTGGCATGTACCCCGGATCGCGTTCTTTTGTCTAGTTTGTTCTTTTTTCTCACCCGATCATCTTTTGGGCCAGCCGTGCTACTTGATCGCTGCCATATATATTTGTCCACTTCCCGGTAGTCTGTAGCCATTGTAATACAGTACCTTTCTGTTGCTGACAAGTTCCGCCGAGACATTGCGTCTGCCCAGCCGTTTCCAAAAAAAAAAAAAACATTCATTCGCTGAGTCCCAACTGCCGGGCCTCTTGAAAAAAATGAGGTTCAGAGTGCTGCACCCCCGTTCATGGCCGAGATGAATAATCAAGATCAGGTCACTGGTGAGATATCACATGAAAATGTCAGAGTCATTGTCAGCCTTGTTCGTTTTTCTCTTCATTCACCCAATCTCCAAGACCGTCCCTAAGAGTAAAGAATAATAGCCAGAAAGAATCCCGTATCATATTTTACAACCATAACGTATTGCTACATACTCTTACCGATTGGTTACAATAACAACATGACGAATCACGGAACGTCCGAATGTGATGATGCAGAATAAAGATACAGAATCCCCGCCGTCTTGACGAGCGGTGATAAAATACAGGCAAAAGGTCGTGAGGAGCGTGGAATTCGTTAGCATCTACAACCAGTGCTCGGTTAACCGAGGGGGGGGGTCGTCATTGTGAAAAAGAGACAGAAGAGTGTGCGACATTTTCATGAAAAGCATGGTTGGAAGGTGGGATCCCAATTGCGAGCTTTACCAATCCTAGGCAGAAGAGGATACGCGTCCGGAAGTTGCCTTGATTGATGTGGCAGCGCTGGCGATGTTGAGACCGAGGAGTTGATGGAAGCATGGAAAGATCACAGAATCCAGGCGAACATAAAGCGAGAATTGTCGAAGCGAGGGCCCTATGGGTATATCCCAAGCGCACAGGAAGGCGGAGACGGAATGGTGACTGCCTCGCAGACAGCGCGGAGCGTGGAAGAACGTCCAAAGAGGAATGGCAGGAATAATGAGGATGAATGAACACCACATGTTGGGAAATAAGACGAATAAGAAGACCAAGGACAGAAAGGAAACCGTATTGTCCACAGTTGTCAAAAGTCCGACTGCCGTCACATCGAGGGTGAGTGACCAATATGACCTCGGACTGTCGCCCGTGCACAAACCTTTGCTGCGTGTACCTCATGCTTCTCCGCCCCTCACGCGTTCCAAAACCTTTGGAAAATCTTTATGAACTTTCATGTGTTGTCCCAGATTATCGTGTCGGCTGAATTCCTTGGCGCACCCAGGATATGGGCATTTGTGCGCTATAGAAGAACTGGTTAGCAGAATATGACGTGTAAATGTGTATACGACGCACGTTTCTCATAGGTGTGAATGCTTCGGATATGTCTCTTAAGATGCTCTCCCCTGGCAAAGCATTTCCCGCATCCGCTGACGTCACAGAGATAGATACGAGCGCCCAGCGCTGTATCTCTTTGGCCACGTCCAACGCTCGTACTGGCCACGGTCGGGACCCGTCGCCCCCTCGACTTTTTCGTGAGATTTGGAACGGGAACAGGGATAGGAAGGGTCCTCGCGTTCTTCCGCATCTTCCCCGGTTGTCCAGATGAAGAAGCGGGTGACATCTCAGAGGCAGAGATGATAGGTGACCTGGGAGAACTCTTGACGGCAGAGGGTGAGACATCTGCGCCGTAAGGGTGGTACCGCACCGGATTTCTACCGGCTATGGATCGAGGACGTAAGCTCCGCGTGTTCTTTGACGTAGTCCGGCTGCGTGGCACAAAGTCGCCGTCGCCAGCGTCATCCTCCTCCTCTGCCCTGTAGTCGTAGTCAAGGTCATGACCATTTAGTTTTTCTACGCCCTCTGCATCTTCACCACTACCCGTCCCTGAAAGCGACCCTCCAGCGAACTTTCCTGTGTAGTCGTAAACCCCGACCGTACTATGTCCGTTCGCCGTGCCAGTGCCATCGTGAAGGCTCAAGGGTTCAACGTCTGGTTCTCCTTCAGCGTCTTCGTCGCCCCCATCGGGTAGCTCAGCAATGCCCATGACGGGGGATACCTCGGCCGGCCGGACGGTTCGTTGTTCCTGCAGACCCTGGGTCCGCACCCTCAATGCATGTCGTTCTTGCTGTTGTTCCTGTTCCTGGCACGTGCGCTCGCAATTATTGACCAGCGACGTTCCAAAGTATGCTGAATGTCGCGGAACAGGGGCGGACAGGACCGGTACGTTCATCGAGGCTTGACTAGCCGGAGATTGTCCATACTGCAACGCCAGATCCAGAGTTGCGGACGAGTCGGTGGGAGCTGTGAGAGTGGTGGTTAGTATCCGCCGGAATTTTCGCAGAACTGAACACATGCGAACCTGAGTCCAAGAAGGCCCGAAAAGTTCCAAAGCCATTGCTAGGGCCGGCAATGTCAGCCGAGCGATTGTACAAGTCAGGGAAGGGGATGTCATTTTCCTGTTTGACGCTGACGCCCTGCCGAGGCGAATACACGGGCGAGAATTGCTGCGTTAATTGTGTGGGGGCACTGGTATACTGTCGGGAAGGAAGTTGTGGATAGCCAAGATCGGGCTCGTCCATTGCCTGCTCGAAAGGCTGCGCGCTAGCACAGGTGGTTCTTGCGGCCGAATGCGCGGGTGGCGCGACGGGTGGCTGGGCAGGATACTTTGCGGGGCTATGTTCCTGCCGCTGGATTTGCTGTATCGGCGGATATAGCGGCTGGAATTTCTTGGCCTCCGGTGACCATGAGTAACCCATGGCGAGTGAGAGATTCAAGGGTAGCGGAGCCGAGACTGGCTGCTTGTAGTACTCTGGGCTGTCCAGGGTGTAGGCGGGGACGGGAAGGGGACGGGAGCCGATATGGCTGTACGGATAGCCGACCGAAATGTCTTCGGACGTTGTGTAGGGGTAGTAATCGTCGTTGCCCGTTGCGACATGGGCTGCCATGTCGTTGTCCATATTTTCGATGGGGGGTTCGGGAAGGGGGCTCTCGTTGACGGACGAGGAGGAGAGGGGGGATTCGGCCGACGCGGCGGAGACGTCTGATGGATAAGGGCTGTAG